>OMOT01060647.1:0-11814 GCA_900312575.1 Acanthochaenus luetkenii | reverse complement strand
GTGGTCGCGCAAGAGTAGCATCATTAGCTTCGCGTCTCACAGCCTGTGGCCGTGCTTGCTGGACTTCCTGTGACCCGTGACCCCCAACCCCTGACCCGGTCACATGGTTTGCTTCATCTTCTTATATGTGTTTGTGTGTAGTGTGGTGCATGGTGTGATGGGCGGCAGTAGCTCAGGAGGTAGAGTTCCCGCCCCGCAACTGCAAGGTCGGCGGTTCGAGTCCAGCTCCCGGGGAAAAAATTAATCTGTCGTAGTGTCCTTGAGCAAGACACCTAACCCCAAATTGCTCCCGTTGAGCAGGTTGGTACCTTGCATGGCTGCCTCCGCCAACGGTATGACATGTAAGTCGCTTTGGATAAAAGTGTCTCCTAAATGCTGTAATGTAATGTAATGTAGTGCGCACGCCCTCTTGTGTTCAACTTAATGATTGCATTTCACCAACAACTCCAGTTGACACAATTAAGATGAGATCTCAAATAGTTCAATTTGATCGTTACGTTTGAAATGTTCATCGACCAAATTATTAACGATTGTTAATCGATCAACGACTAATCGTTAACACTCCTACAATGGTTACCATCAACCTCTCCTCCTCAGTGTCAATATATAGATTAAACAAACCTAATAAATAACATTGAAAGACACAGCATTGTGGCTTTATATACTACAAGATGCATGTTTGGTCCATGTAACACGACTTTTGATCCACACGCTGCTTGCGCAGTAGGACAGATGGCGGCTTTGGACATGGAGTGTTGCATTTCTGAGACGTTCTATGTACATTCTGACAATGAAATTGAACTTTTGAGTGTTTATTTTTCATATATCTGTTCTGTATATACTCCCGGAAGAAGCCAGCGAATCAGATCCCGTTTTTAACCAGACAATTCTTACCGCACAGGATTTGGTCAAGATTCCCTCCAAGGTTTTGCGTTGTTCTCATTTGGACTCAATATGCAAGTAAGTGCAAATGAATAGCAGCGACATGTAAAATATTCTATCACGATATGGGTACCGTAATTTCATATCCCGATGACAATATATATCACGATATAGTACGTTTTCTGTACATTATTTATTTATATTAATTATTAACGTTTATATTATTATTATTATTATATTTAACATTTCAATACAGTTTTATATTGTGTTAGACACTCACCAATGGCTATTTGAAGACAGTAGTCATAACACTGTAGCCGTGTCCAGTCATTCAGTACCAGTGCACCAGAACACACTGAGGGTTAGGGTTAGCCTAACCCTAACCCTCAGTGTGTTCTTTGTATATTCACTGCAATTACTCATGTTAACCACTAACTGAAGACATTATTTAACAGCTTAAAAGGTGTTAAACACAATTTATTAAGCTTTACTGTTAATATAACAGCAGTTAAAACCGACACTAAAGTAAAGGGGGTAGCAACGAACACTGGAGGAAGGTTAACAGTGAATTTAACATTGCAGACCCTGGAGGCAATGCAGCTTACATCACAGGCAGACAAGACTGCTCCTCCACCCTCCTCCTCCACCCCAGAACCACCTTCAATACCAAGATCTCTTCACAAATACAACACACTAAAGAGAAAAAGAGGAATTTTACTCTCAGTATACGTATATCAATTTCCCTCCAATAACTTTTTAACTTTTAATTCCCTATAACTGAATATTTTTCTCATATATACACACACAAACACACACCTAAGCTCCACACGGACACAAACATCTAGCCACGCACTTGTATTCCTACGTCCGTATTACATTCTACGGCTCAATCAGTCCTGGACTGACTACTTATCCTCCTAATTTTACGCTAAATCCTATCTAATACAAACAACTCAATCCCTTTTTTTTTGCACTGAAGGCCAGTCAAGTAACATCATCTTTATCTGGAGCAGCTGCACACACACATACACAACACATAAACATGGCTAGAGCAGTTCAGCTGAGTGCAACTGAATAATTAATATGAGGAAAAATGTACAACAAAGCATTCATTATGGGCAGATGCAAATGTTCATTTCAATATGGTACAAGAAGTACGGGACAGGCCTTAACTAAAATGCCACCTTATAAGCAATGACCCATTACCATTTTATTGGCAAGCAAAAATGTATTACAACAGAATTCAGCCTTAAGTTAACTGCAAGTAAGGGTATAATTGCTTGCTGCAGCATTCTAGAGACACCAGAAAACTGCAACATCCCACGCATCAGCACAACACATGAGCCCCTATAACTCATGCATGACATTTCAAATGTATGTCCAACATAGAGGTCCTGATGAAAGTACTACATTTTATAGTTAAGAGTCCAAACCCACTTTGAGTAATAATTGTGATAGGTCACGCCCTCCTTTATCCATCAAAAGTCATCTTTACATTTTGAACGATACTTGGTTGCACGGTAACCTGGTACTGAAAAAGTACCGCAATACTACAGTTTTGAAAAGGGTACAATAACAGCATTTTGAAAAAATCTATGCTTTTTGTATTATGCACATGTCTATTTGATCTGGCTAATAGGCATTTGTCTCTGTAAGCACAACGCTGACAGTGGTGACGTTGCACTAGTGGTGTGTGTGACATGGCGGGAAACAACCCTGACTGAGTTTGTAATATGAGCAGCAGCAAGCGTCGAGAGCACCGGTAGAGAGAGCGTTTTGTTCAGAGACTAGACTTGAAGAGATGCAGCACCAGCAACGCCTAAACTCAGAGATTAGAAAACTCTTAGATAATAGGTCTCTTTCTATTTTTTCTCTTTCTCTTTTCTATACTACCTCGGCCTATATAAAGAGGTAATAGGCAATTGGAAATTAGTGTTTGGTCGATTATTTTCTCTGTTGTTACAATGCTAATTGGCATTGTATTTCATATAGTTGGAAAGCCTGTTTATTTACCTTTACAATGATGTCCAGCTCATGCATTTGTAGAATGAGCAGCACAGCTGATTATGTGGGTAGAGCCCAAGTTAAATTTGCCAAAATTCTCTGCCAATGCTAAACAGTGAATTATCCTGTTGGTATTGACGATTTCACGGAACTTGGCCTTCAGTTTGAAGATGGTACCAGGACTGACTCCAAATAATGCTGCAACTTGGTTTTGCAGAACACCAGCTTCAACTTATCCAGATTAGACAAACATGCCGATGCTTGGAGCAGACACTAAGGGTGTGTTCATAAATACACTCTGCTCTTTCAGAGCGCTCTGGTTTCAACATCATAGAGCGCTCTGAAATCAGTTAATTTACGAACAGTGAAAGGTCATTACAAACTGCAAACACAGAGGACACCAACATTACCATCATTTTAACAACTTTGCAGCAGTTGTTGACAGTATAAACATTATCCTGTTGGGTTACACGTAGATGCGTGTTGATTCATACTGGCTAAAGTATCAATCAAGCCGCAACCATTGCATTTTGCAACAACTTCCTCCGCCATGACGCTCGGATAAAACCGTCTTTTCAGTCAGAGTGCCCAGTGAGCGCTCCGAGTGCTCCCGGAGTTAGTCATATTTCCTGGCAGTAATTTCTGACTTGATAAGTTTGCTTTTTTAAGTCAAACCTCATTTGAAAAGTTGCAAAAATGTATATAATATTGGGGGATTACTCTGTCCAAAGCTCATCATATTCACCGCTCTGGCAGCTTTTTTGAGGTGAGCGATACCTGAATATGATATTATTTTATACAGAGATTTGGCCATTACCCATTTAATGATTCATAAATAGGGAAAGTATCTAAAAGTATTGAGTATAAAAATTCTGACTTTGTATCGGTATTGAAAACAAAATGTTGGTAACGTGAAAACACTACTTGGTAATGGAGCAAGTGTAACCAAATTTGATGTGCTCCAATTAGTAAATGAAAAATATTCTTTGCAGACCGGGTTTCTTATTTGTATGCACCAATTTTCATGATGATTAGACAAATAGTTGTGGCATTAACTATGGGCAATTAAGTGCAAAGCTATGCCACTTTCTAAAATGAATTGGTTAATGGCAGCCATATTCTTTATCCAATTGGAAAGGTGTATGGACCATTTACAGTATGTACAGTATGTCACTCCAATAGTACTATGTACAAAGTGTAGTGTGGATAGAACTAGAAAATATCTACTTTTCTAAAAATTAAAAAATGGCAGAAAATCCATCCGGTGGACATTGATGGTCCAATTGACAATTTTATGGAGAAAAGGGCTGTTTCATGTGTGTACCATGTTTCAGAATTATAGGACCCGCAGTGTGGAGTTACTACCTTTTAAACTTAGCAAATTCAGTCGGTCATTATAGCGCCACCTTCATGGGTACTGGAATAACGTAATGAATGCATTTTCATCCTTTGTGTTTTCTTTTCTATGGCTCTATCAGTTGCAATGACATGTTTGTGGGTGGACACTCAGAAGAAGAAAAAAACATGCCTACACATACAGACATGTAAAACACAAAACATCTCTGCAAATGTGCAATGTAAAGAAAAGCAGTTATTAAAGATTACGTGATATTATGTTCAAAGATTGTACAGTTTATCCCCTGCCCTATCAGATCAGCACAAAAGTGTAATGTAATCTAATCTAAGGGCTGTGTGCTTGAGTGTGTGTGCACTCATGTGTTTGTGGTGTACGTACCTATATGTGAGTGGGCACACATGAATGCAGGGGCAGGGGTTGATGCATACGTGTATAAAACACCGACACGATTTAGTTGACACTGATGCAGTAAGTCTACGCCAAATAACCGTGAGAAAAGACTTACTACTACAGTCCTTAACGCTTAGGTGGGCGTAGGTAACACAGAAGGATGAGGTAAGGTCTCAGGGGATTAGTGAACAACCTCTAGAGGAGACAATACGAGGCAGTCAGGGGGAAGAGAGGGGAGAGGCCAGATTAATGAAATATGAATGTGTTTACTGAATAGCTGTCATGGCAGCCAACTGACAGCTGAGGGGATATTAAAAATACACAGTGCAGCTGATGACTTCTACACTGAGACAACCCCAGCCATCTTCAAACGCTGCTCCAATCAGCATACAACTCATCACAATCACGCGCAGAAATTATCATCATCATATTCTTCATCCCCATCTACATCCTCATCATCATCATCACCACGTTCATCTAAATTATCGCTTTCCTCCTGCAACAGTCATGCCGCTGCAGGAAATTGAAGTTGGCCAGATCAATAAATACAATATCAAATTAAATTAGCTGCCAAGACGAGGTCAAAATGTGAAAATGAGCGATAGGAGGCAAACGGCAGAGGTAACGCTATCCAGTCTAAACAGTCTAAATACATATGACACGCAAACGTATACACACTCCAGTCCATATACATACAAAAATATGATGGGGCCCCTGCTTACCGTTATAGATCTATAGTACGTGTTGTGTGCAAAGGGAGTTTAGAGTGTGACGCACATATGCTTTGATGTGTGCACCTGTGTGCGTGTGTGTGTGTGTGTGTGTGCCCATGACATCATCTCTTCAGTGTCTAATCAAGGAGAAAGGGAGCCAGCTTTTGCAAGAGGACTGTAATGGTAATACACTTGACCTGCTTTAATAAGAAAAACAAGATACCTGCACTTTACCCACACTTTCACAGAGACACAGGACACCTTCACTTCACCTGCAACGAAACACAGCCACAGCACTGCAAACAGATCCCAATGTACTGTATCTCTGCTCTTTTGAAGTTTTATCTTTTCTCTGTGAAGGATGGCGATTCGGAGCATGGCAAACCCCCATCTGTTCATTTCAATATGAATAGGCATGTAAGTTTGGTGCCGCTAGGGCGGCAGAGATGTGAAATTGCGGATGGCATGCAGAGCGGCCCGACACACAGGGTTAATTCAAATGGCCTTTGATGTCTGTCTGTGTGTGAAATGAGCTGGTGGTCTGGAATTCACACAAACACACACGAGCACATACATGCATGGTCATGCGCGCATATACACACGTGTAAAGATCACGGCAAAAAAAATCTAGCACACTTGTAGCCACATGAACCCAACCACACAGGCTCATATCACATACTGTATAGTACCGGACACAAATGAAAGCTTGACCGTAATGTGTCAGTGAGTCGTGTGATCTTAAACCCAACGCGCTCCACCAGGATCTAACTCCTGAACGTCCTTGAACATACACACACTCACATGGCATCCACATACACATCACAATGGAAGCTAATCTGCCCGTAGGCAAAAAAACAGACTGCTGGTT
This sequence comes from Acanthochaenus luetkenii, assembly GCA_900312575.1. Lineage (NCBI taxonomy): Eukaryota > Metazoa > Chordata > Actinopteri > Beryciformes > Stephanoberycidae > Acanthochaenus > Acanthochaenus luetkenii. The sequence goes on along the minus strand of OMOT01060647.1, from coordinate 5,600 downwards.
TACACATACAATACCCATGTAAAGCTGCAGAAGATGCCACAGCTATAGGGCAATATTATACAGAATGAAAATGAAGACATGTGTGACATACCATCACAATGACATGTTTACTCATTCATCATGTACAGTAAGATTTTAAGTTTCACAGAGTAGTTTTATCTGAAATATGGTGCCTCTGATTGAGTGAACTCTAGTTTAGGAACGTAGTGTCCTTGAGCAAGACATCTAACCCCAAATTGCTCCCGTTGAGCAGGTTGACGCCTTGCATGGCTGCCTCCGCCAACGGTATGATGATATGTTAGTCACTTTGGATAAAAGCGTCTGCTAAATGCTGTAATGTAATGTAACTGCATCAAACTGAATGGTCACAAATTCTATTGTCTATATTACCATAAAATAAATGTATTTAGCTCGAATTGAATGTGGCCTACTATGTCATTACAAATTGCTACATTCTTAGTGATAGTAATTACAGGGTGGTTGCTAATTCAAATAGCAATTTCATCTATATCTGGAACAATGGAACATGTTTTGTGATACTACGAAACTGGCAACAGAAAACTACAACTCAGAGTTAATGCCAGAATTAATAAGAGACAAACTTTACACTTGATGATGTTAGAAGTCCAGCAATTTAAATAAGACTACCTCTTTGTCCATGCATATAAACAATATGCTTGTGTATATGACATGACCATGAATTAATGATTTGTGGTAGCCTATTATTAAAGCTATCTGAAAGTAAAACAATCCTTAAAATAACATAGATACACAGTACCTTTAACAACATGCTGGGAAAAGTGAGACACACACACACACATATACAGTCAGTCTCCAAGGCCGCTCTACCTTCTGCTCAGCAGTTTGTTGAGCAAAAACACATCTTAGAAACACAAAAGGTCAACTATAATATCGATTGGGGGAATGAATAAAGAGCTCTTGTTCTTTCATTTTCACTCTGCCATAGAAGTGTACAGGGATATAATCACCGGTACCTGTAACTGATGACTGACATTATGTTGTTTTTCTCTGAGTCTATAATCATGTGTTGGTGAGTTTCAGGGCGCCCTTTACTAAATCCAGCTATAAGCTGCATAGCCTACAAACATCTACTTTTTATGCTGGCCAGCATATTTGGGAGTCTTTAAATTATTCCGGTCAAAAACCAGCAATTACAGACTAACACATGCTTGCTTCCTTTTGTATAAGGGATGTCTGCAGATACAGAGGTATGATTGTTTGTATCAGTGCAAATGTTTAGCCAAGCTGTAGTTTTCACATGTATGCACAATAGACAGAGCACAAAGCCCATCAAACGACAGAGCCCTGGGAAAACGGCCAGAGGTGAGAGATGAGAGTGGGTCCAGCTTGAAGCCAACGAAGGGCGTGGATATATTATAGGGGGACGGGAGCTTCTCTTCCAGATTTCAGTGACTGAGTGAAAAATAAAAAGAGAGTGGGGCATCCTGGTGGCCCAGTGGTCTAAGGCGCATATCAAATAAATGCAACATCCTGGGTTCGAATCCGGCCCAAGACCGTTGTTGCATGTCATCCCCCTCTCTCTCCCAACCTTTCCTGTCTCTCTTCACTGACATCTTATCTAATGAAGGCAAAAATGCTCAAAAGGGAAAGAGAGAGAGCGAAGTGAGCAGCAATCTGTAAAATTAAAAAGATGAGAGTAGACTTCTGATGTGCTTACATACTGCCTCAACGATCCAAAAACTGAGACGGTTTTCCAGGAATTCTACAGCTGTTATGGGTTTGAGAGACACCCACAGCCAATTCAAGTTATTCAGAACTGTGACCAAACGATCAGAGACAACTGCATGTGGAGTAGGAAGAGAAAGGAGACGATGACAAAGCCTCTGAGACTTCACTTGCATCCGAGCAAGTACACGTATACGAGAGAGTGTACACACACTCTCTTGTATGCAAGAACACACAGCTACAAAAAATAATATGAAAATACATTTTGAAAATGAAAAGCCCACCTTCCACTTCATACATGCACAAGCACACCCTCTGCACTGGCATTAATAAAGCACTTCACATCTGGAATCTTCCAGGGCACCATGCCACTCCACATTACCACTGCAATCCCCTCAGAGAAGTGTACCCAGTGAGGAGGACCAACTACCTTTCCCCTCTCCTTTCTCTCTCTGTCAAGCACAGATAGCACCAAAAACATGGCATGCGCTCTCGGAAACATCAAACACAAAAATGCTGAAAATTAGACAAGCATGTGTGTGCATACACACAGCCACAAACACACCAACACAACACATAAACACACACACACACCACACTCTCCACAAATAACAGTGTAAAGAGAAGGAGACAAGAAGGAGAAAAGACTTGCAGCGTAGGCAAAATAAAGCATCTTCCTCTGACAGGGCTGGAATTTTAGCAGCCCTCTAATCCTACTTTGACACAATGCTATATTGTCTTCTTTTAACCAACTTTTCTCCCCAAGAAGCCACTAGTAGCATGGATGCATATGCTTTGTTCTCCTTGAATTTATCAAGCAACAATTTGTTACACAAATCAGGCCCCAAACGTGCCAAATCTTTGTTCTGTGCTGAGAGAGGGGCTGTTTCCCCCGGTGCACACTAAAGCCTAACCTTTACATCTCCATCTTGGTGATCTGCTGCACTGGAATCAACAAGCACAGCAAATGATGTAAGGTGTTTTATTATGTGTCCACAGAAGACATAACACCCCATGCTGGCAACACGCCACATGTAACACTGTGTCCTGCATTATTGATTTCAGTCAGCTGACTTTTCTCTAAGAGAAGGAAATACAGGACTGAACAGTTAGAATGTAAAGACGGTGAAAAAACAAAGCCTTGATGTTCATGGATGACTACCTAGGAACCGCACAAACAAACGTGCAGAAATTGTCGTGATAAATAAAACAAAAACAGCTCTGAAGTGAGATGTGATATGCAGTAGTGTAAGCTGTGACATATAGCCAATGTTTACTGATTTTATTTAATTGTATGGTCAGATTCAAAAAGATACAGAATATCATACGGAGATAAATAATTATTGAGGAGATATCTATCTTCATCAGATTCGCACTGGATTTTAACAAAATTATAATTTGACCTTTATCAGAGGGGGAAAATAAACTGTTTCAAATCTGTTATCTGAAAAACATCAACTATGTACAAAATGTACAATTCAGTAGGTTTTTATGCTTTGGATTGGTTCAGTGATAATGAAACATTTTCTACATGTGGGGGACAATATTAGTAGTCAATTATGATACAAAGAAATGAAATTGGAGCCTGGGCAATGACACTATGTAATCTGGTTCCAATTTTGCATTCTGGCACATTTTTATTGGATTCTATTTCAAGGAATTTCTTCTAATACTGACCCAGGGATATCTGCATGCAGGGCTGCTGTCTGAAGATATATGTATTGAAATTTATATAAACACCACCAACCACTGCCAGGCCATCAAACTGGGAAGCTGAGGAATCCTTGTAACTTTCCCCAGTGTCAGAAAACCAATGAAGAGGCAGAAATATAAATACTGTGTGTTTGCGTGCCAATCTGTTCTTCTGTCATACAGTGGATTGGGTCTGGGAGTAATGGTGTTGACCAGCCCTCACATTGCCAAATGCTCAGCTCTCCACTGGTTTTATGCGCCTCTAGTGTCCACAGTTATTTAGTTGTGTTTAATTTTGTTATTGTTTTTGAACATAGTGAATGTTACTGTTGAGTTGGCACAAAAACTGAAAAACACACAGCTTTCATGACCCTGGACTATAACCCTGATGGCCCCTCACTCTTGGGAAGCCAACATTTAGCAAAATGTGGACAGTAAACACATTTAGACACACACAGATGGATATATATATAGAGAGATATTGGGCTGCACAATTAATTGCGGATATGTTTCCACAATTACATGTGTAATGCGTCAATATTGAGATGCCTGTTTTATTTTCGATTGCCGTGAAAGTGTGGTATATCACGCACTTCCATTACGCCTCACAGCCTTTGAATTTGCAACGTGCACCAATGTAACCAAAGCTAAAGTTAAAGTCACACTGAAATGACTTTTTTGCCTTCTTCTTTTTTTGTGCACCTTTTTTGCCTTTTTAGGTAATTCAAACTTTCATACCATACACCTATTTTACAATCCCACCCCTCCGCACTTCCTATCAAATAAAACTGCTTTACTCTCCCTATCCCATTGGTTTACACTTTTGAATGATCCCTCCCCACGTTATGTCCTGCCTCAATATCCTGTTTCAGCAGGAAATATATCACATTAAGGAAGTAAGATGCTGATTCATTGAGACTTTAAAGCTCTATGTGATTACTTTTTTGTGGTAAAACATTCACTTTTAATTTCTATAGGTGTTGGAGTTGGCGTTTCGAAGCTCAAACCTTCAGCGTAACATGAGACCCTCTGGAACAGCCAATTTGGGAAATAGTACTGTCGCACGGCAAGTGATGCGTTTTACATAACATCCAGGTACTATGTTAGTAAACGCTAATGCAAACTACCATAGCCACCATGGACGAAGCAGCACATGCTTGTTTGTTGTCTGACGTCATTAAAAGTGTGACGGCAGTAAAATCGACAGTGCAGTTGCGCATTCTGACTATGTAGCTGCTGATCACATAGAGCTTCAAGATGGAGAAGCAGGCAGCTCCGGTGGGAAAGAAAGACAGAAATCTTACATAGACCATCTTTGGAAAAACGTAGCAAGAAAAAGAACAGAGCGTGTTGTTTTAGTTCCTAAAAGTGGATCATCGTCTGTTATTTGGAGGTACTTTGGTTTTAAAAGCAGGTGATGACAAACAGGATTACTAGAATTTTGTAAGTAAGGACAACAATGAGTGCAAGACAGTAAATACAACTGAAAACAAGACTTTCTAGCTGCTGCTACTTTGAGAAATACTACACTGAAAATGTAAAAAAGTGCAATCAAACATTTGTGTTTCCTGAAACCAATACAAATAATCGTAATGAATAATCGTGATCATGGTATTTGGCTAAATATTAGGGATTATCATTTTGGCCATTTTCATGCAGCCTTACTAAATAGCTAGATATTACCACACATTCATATAACGAGATAAATTGAGGGATAGAAAAAGATTGAGAGATTATTATAATAAACATACATCTGTGACATTTATACATCATAGACCACGACCGAGCAAGAAGAAAAGAAAAGCAGAGCCAGAGAGTAAACTATAGACGGCAAAAATAGCCTGTGATTTTTCCAACAGCCAGATAACAAGCTGCTGCTGTGTAAAGGTTCAGGCCAGAAGATGGAGGGGGAGGGAGAGAGGAGAGAGGAGGAAGGGGGCCGAGAACTCTCTCCTTTAAAGGTAATTGCTCATGGTGGGAGGAGGGACACACTTCCTGTAAATTGTCTACAGGGGGCTAAGAGCTATTAAATCAGGAAACAAATTACATTGATCAAGCGTTACATCATTGTCCACTGATGAAACAGCATAGTGTGTGTGTGTGTGTGGGGGAGAGAGAGAGAGAGAGAGAGAGAGAGAGAGAGAGAGAGAGAGAGGAGTAGGGTTGTGAGGAGCAGGGGTGATGTCTAGTATAGCACTGGG
>OMOT01060642.1:0-20942 GCA_900312575.1 Acanthochaenus luetkenii | reverse complement strand
GAGAAGAGACGTTGGATACGAATACGACAACAGAAAACAAGATGAGTGACAGTCGCAGACGAAGTAGTATTATTTGGATGCATTTTAATAACATAGACAATGTAAGAGCACAATGTAGAATTAGAAGGTAGACTCAGATTCCATTGAACAATATAAGTGATAGATGTGCACAAACACCAGTCATTGGTCAAAATATCGCTAACTTTGGTCGATTTAGAAAAAACGGAAATGCTACCGAATGAAGAGCCGTATTGGTGAGCTGAGCCAAATGATCCGACTCATTGAAAAGAGCCGGAATGTACATCACTAGTAACAGCTAACTCAGTATCTCTGGTAGGCACCTTTTTTCTCCAACACATTACCGCGAAGGTGCGTAACACGCACGTAACTTACATAAATTGAAAAACAATAGCAGTCGCCTTCAAAATAAAAGCAATGCCGTTGTATTGAAGCAGTTCTTGCGTGCATGGTGTACACTTATTTACATTTCATTTCTTATTTCCGGTTGACCTCGCCGGACAGGGACAGCCAAAGGGCCGGATGTGGCCCGTGAGCCATAAAATGCCCAAGTCTGTCCTACACCATAGCAAGACACATATATTGTTATTGTTACCTGCTATTACCTGTGTCTTTTTTATTTTTATTTCCTATTGCCTTCCCCATTTCTGCCATTGTGTTGCCAATTGCTGCTGTAACACCTGAATTTCCCCTAGGGGATCAATAAAGTGCATCTAATCTAATCTAAAAATTACAGATATTTGAAGATTGAAACTGAAATGTTCAAATATGACCAGATGCCTTGTTCAATTAGGTGGTCTATCGTTTGCTATTGTATTCAACATGTTGAATGGCTAATTAATGTTAACACTAGCGGGGGGAAAAAAGTCCTTAATACTCAGTTTTCCCCTGTTTTCTTTTCCTTTTGGATAAGAGCTAGCTCATGCATGCATTACAGGATGTAAACATAACGTCTGTTGCATTATGGGCAAATAAAGAAAACAATTTATCTGACAACATTTCTTGTTAAGGTTTGGATTTGTGTAGCACTAGTGCTATGTAGGGTTGGGCTGGTTTCCGGTTTTACCGGTGTCATCCGGTCTGCGATCTGACACGGGTTTCATTTTATACACACCGACTATACCGGGATTTGTTATGAGATAATAAAAGAAATAATGTTTAGTTTAACTAGTTTTTTTTCTATGTAATCGTTTTTATTTTCTAAAATGTTTAGCCTACCTGTTGCACTACGCTGGAGCCTTATTTTATTTATTTTTATGTCAAGCACGTTTTGTAAGGAACTGATTAACCAAGACCGAGTGTACTTCGGTTTTAGACTACGTTTTGTATGCCTATGCATATTGATAATCAGTTAGTTTGAGTAGCCATGTTTTTAAACTATATTGCTATATTCTTACACCATCCCAAGCCTAGCGCTATGTGCAAAAAAAGTTAACGTACAGCCCTGAATAGACTATTTTATTGGTCACTTACCCATGATTCTCCATCATATCCACCAAGATGTTGATGAGTTTCTTACTCGTTTGATCAGAAAGGCCTTTGGTTTTGTTGTACTCCTTGAATATGTCTTCCCTCCCTAGATTTTGTTGCAGAGCTACGTAGACCATATGCAATATAGATGTCACATGTAAGCCTGCTATGCATTTTGAAAATCATGGTCATTCTTCCAACAACCTAAGAACAAATCTTTTGCCACATTACTGTCAGGTGCTCCTTCTACTAGTCGCCTCATTCGTGCTTTGGTGTTCTCTGTAATCACAGTGGAGCCACTTGAGCCAGGAGTCCAGGACCTCGCAAACTCATTTGATGATAATGATGACCCCTCATCTGAGCAGAAGGAGGCCTCAGAGACCTTTCTCAGCTAAGGGGACATAGGAAGGGAGAGGTTGCATAATATATTTTGCATATGGCATCATCACCGCAGTGGCCCGATCCTGCAGATTGGCTCAACATCTGCAGTTATAGTGATACATTGTCGTTTTTCTTCCTATCTTCCTACTGACAAATATACTTATTGTAAGCTTTGGATAAAGAATCAGCTAGGGCTGCCCCTTGAAAGTCTGTTGGAGACCCGTCAGTTGACTGAGAACCTGAAAACATGTGCAGATGAGAAGCTTAAACCTTGAATGGAGTGGTTGGTAAACATGGTGTAGACTGCCACTTTGTGGGCGCTTTTGGTACCTAGCATGCAAGGGCAGGAAATAAAGAAATTTCACCAGTTGATAACAAGTACCTTTAAGTAAACAAAGAAACGTTATAGCGGCACCATCACGATTCTTATGTTGTCGTAATTTGAATAAAATGCTTAAATTACCGCCAGTGAAGCCTTTTCCTAGATATGGGAGATACTGCGGCAAAACTTTAAGGGAAAAAGAGCCCAGTGATGCCCTTTGAAAATTGTATCTCCCATATCAACAGCTACACTGACGGTGATTAAAAAAAGGGTTATACGCATAATTTAAGCTTTAAATCCAAATAAGATCAACTTAAAATGTGTGACAGTGCTGCTTTAAGCCTTGTGATTTATTTGAGGAAATCACATTGTTAGCTACCTGTCTAGTTCTGAATAGAAACGCTGCAAGGGGCAGTACACTATATGTATTTATTTTTTAAAAGGAACAAATCACCAATTCTTCATATTGAACAGCCAAATCCAATTTGACTGGCAAAAGCCTGAGTCGGGGACAGCCCTAGTGTCAGCTAAATGCCCTAAATGTAAATACAATGAGAGGGGTGTTTATGTTTCTTACCAATTTTTTTAAAAAATACTTAATTAACTTGCCTTCTTGAATTAATTGGTAGTAATCGTAGCAGTCATCCATCATGGGTATTCGTACCCATTTCAGGACTCCCTTGCACCAGCATTGTGGTTTTTTTTTTAAAAAGAAGCCCAAAACCAATCGGCTTATTCGGCTAGCATACACGTTTTCACCACCTCAAATTTAAGAAACTACATGTGGTGTTAGCCAGCTTGTTTAGTTAACATTAGCTACCCCCGCCGAGCAGTGTTCCATTTAGCTAGTTCAATACAACACAGTTCCAACTTAAATAAGCACAAGGCAAATATAAATAATCGTGAAATATCATGCAGGCAGCCTCGCTTACACAAAGAAACAGATTCTTACTCGCCTGAAAGAAAATGGCGCAGGTGGAAAATTTGAGAATATTGTGAGGGCGGGCAACCACATAGCTAGGCAAGCTAGCTACATTAGCTAGCCTGCTAAGTTAGCTAACATAGCCTACACTCGGCCAAACACTGCAAATAACTAGCAATAGCCTAGTACCTTAGCGTTTTAAAAGTCTAACAATATATAGCCACTTAGACAGTTAGTTCATTATCAGGGAGTAAATAGTTCAGTATAACGTTAACGTAATTTTGGCTTTGATCTACCACAAATCAGTGTTAATTGAACACCAGCGAAGAATGCACTCTGATTTGACAATGTCACTGAGTCACAGGCAACACTGGTAGTTATTGCTATATAATTACTGTGTAACAACACCACCAACACTTTATTCAACACCGACCCTGCAATTTCAACACTCATATATAGCTACTCGTGTTATTTTATTTTATTAACAAATTTCAGTGCACATATTCAAGAGCAGAAAAACATTAACTGTTCTCTGTATTCCCCATACACAACTGGACTTGCTCATAAAATAAAAAACAAATAGATAAATGATCAGTCACCAAGAGTGGAATACTCTGTGGTCTGCTTTAACATCAATAAACATCAGCTGTTTTACAGATGCAAAGTTCACATAATTTTAAACAATGAAATATCTTCTATTTCAATTCAAGCATTTCACAAATTAATTTCAAATCTGAGGGGGAAGCTTTCTGTGCTTTTCTCAACTTGCATCAAGCAAAGACAATCGAAGATTCTCAGTTGCTTTTTTTGTCATAATACATTCAGTCTGTCACTGCATCAATGTATTTTTCCTGACTCAGCCAACATTTTTATTTAACCTTTATTTAACCAGATAAAAGCAATAGGCTTCATATTAGCTACCTTCTCTTTTCTTTTCCAATGGGCTTCAGTCTAATGTTACGTAGTCGGAAGAACTGATACGTTGGCTCTGCCCATTGAGGTTTAATTCAACCAATGTGATTATTTCTGTCCCAGATACATTTTTGTATACTGTAACCTGTAAACGTTCTCAGCTGCTTTGCATTACCTTTCCTGGTTTCAAACATAGACTGTAAAAAGCACAACTGTGATGTTTCCAGCTACTCTTCTTTTAACAGTGTCTAATGTGAGTAGAACACTGACAGTCGAGTTTACTTCACTGATATTTCAGATGGTGTGCATATTTAGACATCTATTATGAATCATCTGTGCCTCTTTGATCTACTAACATAGATCCACATTCATGTCTTGTCAGGTAAGAAAGTGAACAATGTATAGTACTGCATTGACAGCCAGTGTGTAAACCATTTGAATGAATATGCCAGATAGATAGATTCAGCAAGCTGCATCTACTGTATGATCAAGTACTCAGTGGGATTGGCTATTAATCCCAATTACAAAACTCTAATCTGTGGTAATAAAACAACATAGGGTACATTTGTAAAGCTGATCCAGCGATTAATTACCAACCCTGGCAATAGATGCCAAACACTATCTGTGAGTAGAAATTAGTGTACACACTGGAGAACATCAAGTGCCGTATTTCATTTAGATATTGATCCTTTTTATTCTTGAATTGTTTGATTCTCACTGCCATGAAAAGACTCTGCAGTCTAATTGATTGTGCTCAGTTAGGAACAGAGTTTGACTGGGCTTGTTGCGCTCAGAGGACAAGCAATGCTAAGAGGCATTATATTAGCACAGCACCATGTTAGAAAATAATGTGCGTGCAATAATATCATAACCTCTCCTGCATCCTTTAATATGTTCCTAATGCTCGCTCATTGATTTTGTGTGCCAATTAATTTATCTATTTGTCATTTCTGAAACACAGACTATATAGATTCAAACCAACAGTGCAAAATCTTTTAAAGAGGCACTTCCATGCTTTCAAGCATTTGTCTGCAGTTTGAATTGACATCCGATGAGTAATTGAAATAAAAAAATTAAGGCGGTGTGGTCATTATGAGTTATGATGAGTCAGTGTATTTTGATAATGCAGCCTGAGATGAGTTCCAGATAATTATGTACATTAAGCTCCACAGTTTTCATTTTCATCCTCAAATCTCCCCCCAACCCTTTTATAGCCTAATGATAGTTTTATGGGGAACTTCATTAGGCAAAGGGATGTTGAACCGATTCACATCAGCTTATGTTAATTATGGACTAAATTTGTCTTGCTTTCCTTTCATGTCGGGGTCCACAGAAAAAAAAGTTTTATTGTGGAGGTGGGGATGTAACTAGACCAATGATTTATTGTTCATTAATACGCTGCTCCGTCCTTTTCTTTTCACCCTATTCAGTCAGAATGCACAACCACTGGGTCTGCATGTTTTGCTGTGCATTGTGTTCTACAGTATATGGAAGAGAAAGCATTACAGGCTTTGCTGTTATTGAGGATTTGCAAAGATAGTGATTCATTAAAGGTGTAATCTGAGGATTGCAGGGGTGTCTTCTAGAGTTAGACCGATATTAGGGGCTGATATTAGCCTTTTATTAAATAGATATTGGCCAGTTATGTGGTGCACTGCCAATGTGATGAAGTTCCTCCCTGACCACAGCTACAGAAAAACATACTATTATTAATTAATTTAATATACATTATTTTTGTGTGTGAATTAATTATTCATGGTAAGGCAGTATATATCCCAGAGGTTCCCCTACTACCATTGAACAGGTGTGGGTTGTCACCCTGCCGGAGTTGGTAACCCTGAAATAATTTTATTAGTCTGGGTTTTTCTGTCCCATGATGATCTAAATGGTGTTCAGAATCAGAATCACATACACATACAAGGATTTTTTCTTCTTGGTATAATTGCTCACAAAGACACATCTAAGGTAAAAAAAATTTTTGGACCAATTAGGTGAAATTTGATAATTTCCCATGACACACCAGACAATATCTCACGGCACAGTGGTTGAAAAACACTGCCCTAGAGTAACCTGCCTAAACTGCCCCTCTTTCCACCTCCCCCCCCTAAACTCCCTCCGTCTGCCACAATAGATAGAGGCATACATGTATACATTCTCAGGACTTTCACAAACACCCAATGAGAAAAAAAAGAGTAGATGCCACATTTTTCATCTTATTTTGAAATATATCTCTTGAAATATTATTTTAATCTTATTTTGCTGATATTATTAACTGGTTGGTTAACTAAAAAACACTTTTGTAGTAAATTGATGAAATTGCAATGTCACAGCTCAATTAGTTATTACTAGTTCAAACAATTAATATTTCCAGTCTTTGATTTATCTCAAATAGATTGGTGCACATGCATTGATGCATGGACATTGGGTCATATTTACAAAAACAACTTTAGCGCTATTTATTGTTTCCAAGTAGCTTAGCAAAAGTACCCACATCAACAGAAATAGTCTATTGATCAAAGGTGAAATAAGACTTCATTTATTATGCGGTAACTTTATCAAATCATAGGGTTTGTGTCCAGTGTTTGCATTGTACCACTGACATCTTTATCATCTGAGGAGCAGGAGGTGGGTCTTAGCATTCAGTTGGGTTATAGCTGAAAGGTGATGCCCACACAAATGCATGCAGATGTCTCTGTCTCTCTTCTGAACCTCACTGCATCTGCCTTCCTGGACTAATATATTTCCTGGAAATATAAATGCGGTTCAAAAGACTCCGGTATGACGAGTGAACAAACTAACTTCAAGTTCTTTCTGTTGCCATAGCAAGCAGGGACATTCTGAAAACTATTTATGAGTGGGAATACCTTTTAGGGAGGCAACATGAATTTGCTGAATTGCTGTCTTGTTATTTTCTATTGTAACTTACTTGCATTCATTCACTTGCTCTCTTGAAAATAAACCTTTCCCTACCTTAGCACATTTAGCTTATTTCTGCCTATTCCTACATACGTAAGCGTATTGTTTTTCCCCAGAATTAATTCAATAATTATCTAATAATTCTCAGATAAGATCTAGTAATTCTGAGATAATTGTCATAATTCTGAGAATAGATCTCTTAATTCTGAGATATCCAAAAATCTCGTAATTCTGAGATAATTATCTCATCATTCGGAGGACAGACAATTATCTCACAATTTGGACAAAATATCTTGGAATTTTGAGATAACTATATTGATAAAATAGAGCGGAGATGTTGATGTGTGCTTCTACATTACATTACGGCATTTAGCAGATGCTTTTATCCAAATCGACATACATGCCTGCTCAACGGGAGCAATTTTGGGGTTACTCAAGAACACTACAAAAGATTTTCCCCAGGAGGAGCTGGACTCGAACCGCCAACCTTGAGGTTGCGGGGCGGGAACTCTACCTCCTGAGCTACTGCCACCTCCTTCATCTTCTATATAAGATCGTTCATAGTGACCTGCTCACTTCATTATGAGGTGGTACATTCATTAGTATACTCTGACAATCACATTGTGTATATCATTGGAAAGATAATTGAATTACTTTTCCAGTGATGTATAGTATGTGTCTATACAGTAGTAATGAACCTACAGAGACTCCTGCTATCTTATTTTATCATCAACCTAAATATGACAACCTACATTAACTCTGATTTCCAACATACAAATAAAGTAGGTTACTCTACATGTACAGCATTAACACAATTAACAGATGCCTGGCTAAAACCGATTGACAGAAAATCAATGGTGGATGCAGTGCTATTGGACTTCAATGCAGCCTTTGATTGTATAGACCACGAGCTACTACTCATGAAGCTATTTGCTTATGGATTAAAAAATGCAGCTTTAGTCTGGATGAAAAGTTACTTGATTAATAAACAGTGTGTCCTGTTTAACGGCACCCTGTCGAACATTGAAACACTGCAATGCGGTATTCCCCAGGGAAGCTGTCTTGGACCTCTCCTATATTCCATATTCGTAAATGATATGCCATATGTATAAAAAAATGCAGGCATGGCGATCTATTCGGATTCTACAACAATGTATATTTTTGCAGAGAACACTGAGCAAGTTAACAAATTGCTTCGATAAGAGTTAATGCTGGTTTCTAAATGGATTACGGATAACAGGTTAAAATTGATGATCTCAAAAACCAAGAGTCTGATACTCGGCTCTAAACATGCTCTAAGGACAGATCATAAGCTGTGCCTCTTTTTGAAAGGCGCTGCTATTGAACAGGTTATAGAGGCCAAACTGTTGGGTGTCACAATTGATGAAAAGCTATCATGGTCAACTCATATTAATATTATGGTTGCTAAAATGAGTAGCAGCATATACATAATTAGAAGGAGTGCTCATCTTTTATTAAACTATTACAACAATTAAACAAGTAATACAATCTCTTGTCTTGTCCCATCTTGACTATTGCTCAACAATCTGGTCCAGTGCATTCAAGCTTAGTAAGCTCCAGCTTCCTCAAAACAAGACTGCCCGTCTTGCTCTTAAATGAGAAATAGTGTGGAAGGAATGCATGCCAGGCTGTCATGGATGAGGGTGGAAAAGAGACTGGCATGCAGCTTGATTCTGTACTTAAAAAGCATTGGTACCTTATGTAAACCCACTTACTTGTATTCACAGCATTTACCTACATGGTTATAATACCAGACAGGCCTTAAGTGGTCGCTTCACGCCACCTTTGACTAAAACTAATGCTTTAAAGAAAACTGTATTGTATAGAGCTATAAGATATTGGAATAAGCTCCCAGTAACTTTAATTCTTATTAGTAATACATTCAGATTGAAAAATAAATTAAGAAAAGCTGTCATCCAGAAATACATTTGGTTAGGTCCTTTTTGATCTTCTGTTATATTCTGTTGTTAATTCTGATTTGTGTTTCTTTTTATTATTTTTGTTTTACTTTTTACTCATTTTTATTTCATTTAGTTTGAACCATTACTGATTGCCATTTATTGGTGATTTGGTGTTGTATATTGACTGTAATGTGTGTTGAATGTTTGTCTTTTTGTAATTATTGTATGTGACTGTCTTGTCTTTTTGTGTGGACCCCAGGAAGAATAGTCGTCACTGCGTTGATGACTAATGGGGATCCTTAATAATCAATAAACAATAAACAGGATGTGTGATTATTTGCATGCATATGTGTATGTGTACGTATGTGAGTATATGCATCAGGGACAGCAGATATACACTATACTATGTCTATCTGTGTCTGTGCACCTTTATATACATTTAAAGTGTGTATGTTTTACGCATGTACTGTGCAGTCATGTGCATACATAGCTCTTCTGGCCTGCTGTACAGACCGCAGTACTGGGGATCCAAGCCGTGCTGGACCATAAATCAGGCTGACATGACGTGTCGTGGTGGATTAGCGAGGGGCTGCACTGCCATGTTGTTCCCCTCCTTACTAGCACCACCACCCCTCCCCAACTGACCATGAATCATATTAGGGGGATAATGAACCATTTAATGACCTGTGTGTTGATTTATCAGATGCGCTGCAGTGGCCAATTTAAAAATATAACGCCATAAGTCACCCTGCGACTGTACAGTTTGCTGGCTGGCTGCCCTTTGTGGGAGTGTATGTGTGTGTGTGTTTCAATGTGTGTCACTGTATTTGTGTGTCTGTGGGTGTCTGTATGTTACACTGCTCTCCTGTCATTAATCTGGGCGTCATTAGGGAATGGTAGATTTGTCGTGGCAGCAGCTTTGGTTTGGAAGTCGGCTAGAAACTCAAAGTCAAAGAGCGGTGGGAAGACAGATGAGGGCTAGAGGGAATTCATTTTCAATCATAGTGGGTTTTCACTGTCATCAAATGTTGAAACAGCGTCTGGGTTCCAATTACATTTGCCAATTTTCATGCCAGAAAATTCCCCACAAATTTAAAGTATTCAGTGTTTCCCCGAAAATGTAATTCTTGTCAGGGTGGAAAAACGTCAGTCTGAAGCAGCATTTAGACCATCATGGGACCCAGGATAATGAAATTATTTTAGGTGGGTTAGCAGCTCCTTAATTACAGGTTTACTGTAAGTCGCTTTGGATAAAAACGTCTGCTAAATACTGTAATGTAATGTAATGTTTTACGACTGACACCCGTAAAATTGGTTTACCAAAAAAATGTAGGAACCTTCATCATATTAGAGGTGGATGACACAGACTTGCTGATATCCAATTTTTACTATCAGTCCCATAAAGCGG
This sequence comes from Acanthochaenus luetkenii, assembly GCA_900312575.1. Taxonomy (NCBI): domain Eukaryota; kingdom Metazoa; phylum Chordata; class Actinopteri; order Beryciformes; family Stephanoberycidae; genus Acanthochaenus; species Acanthochaenus luetkenii. The sequence goes on along the minus strand of OMOT01060642.1, from coordinate 10,671 downwards.
CCCTTTTTCATTAATGCCTTGCCTCACTCTCATAAAGTTGCACACATTTAGACCTGGGAGCTGCCCATTAAAACAACAATCTTCATCAAGCCACTCACTTGTTCCTATGAGATGTCTTAAGCTTCACTGAATGCAGTGACATCACTAGTGATGTAGGTTGGTACAATTCTTCCTAACATAATTTGGGGATTAAAGGGTTGTGGAAAGAAAAATGTACATAATATTGGGTAAGCATTAGGCAATAATCACATGATGTTCTTGTTATAGAACCCTTGATATGACATATCTTAAAGGCATATGTGAATTATTATTATTATTATATTGTGGATTATCCCGTTGGTCAACACGTTAAGCAATGAGAACATACACACCAAAATCATTCATATGTCCCAGGTAGATCATTGGCTCCGTTGCCCCATGCTAACACTTTAGCATACCGGTAGGCTACACTATGTTGAGTGATGATAGAGTCAATGTTAACACTTTCACATATGCTATGTTGATAGTAGGCTCCATGCTAACACTTGAAAGAATCGATAGGATAATCAAATAAAAAACTACTTTTTATTACTAAAAGGTCAGTTTTACTTTGGATAACACTAGTAATAATAACTTTATATATATAGCACTTTTCTAAACAAGTTACCAACTGCTTTACATAAAAATAAGAGACAAGAAGGATAACAATTACAATAAAAACACAACAAGGGATAAGCAAAGCAAAAATATAGAATCAAATTCTAGTTAGAACAAATAAAACTATAAAAACAAAGATAAAAGACAGGTAAAAAGGTGTAGATAAAAGAATAAATGAATAAAACTATGAGAAGGCTTTTGTATAAAAGTGAGTTGAAAAAAATAATTTAAAGGATGATACGGATTTAGCTTGCCTGAGATGTAACGAGTTCCACAGCTGAGGTGCCCAGACTGGAAAGGCCCGGTCACCCTTGGTAATGAGACAGCTAGTGGGAACAACCAGGAGACCCCCACCTGAGGATCTCAGACTGCGTTGTGGTTCATAAAGAACCAGCATATATCAAATGTAGCTAGGAGCCTGACCATGTAAGGTCTTCAACATTATCAGCAAAATCTTACAATAAATTCTAAAACTCACAGGCAACCCATCTCCCAGAATTATTCAAGAGCATAGCAGCAGCATTTTGATTTAATTTGAGGTAGATAATTACATCTCCAGACAAGATTAAATAAAAGCATGGATTACTTTTTTGAGATCTGCAGTGGTTAGAAAGGGCTTAATTTTGGCAATGACCATAAGTTGGAGGAGGCATGATTGTATAACCTTAATCACTTGGCTATCAAAAGAAAGGTTGGAATAAAAAAAGAATGCCCACATTTCGGGTAGTGTCCTTAATGTTACAGAACAGACAGCCAAGTTTTGAAAGGAAGGCACTGGTAGTGCAACAGGGGCAGAATAGAAGGATATCAGATTTGGAATCATTGAGCTGCAGGAAGTTCTGTGACATCCAGCATTTAATTTGTTTAAGACAGGACATGATACTGGTTAAACTGATTCACCAGATTTAAGTGGGATATATATCTGGGTATCATCTGCATAACAGTGGAATTTGATATTGTGTCTGCAAAACATGTGACCCGGGGCAGCATGTAAATAGAATAATACATTACATTTATAGAGCGCTTTTCACAATGCTCAAAGATGCTTGACAATATGAGATAAAAACAAAACAGCAGAACGAAAAATAAAACAAAGCAAAACAAAACAACTATGGGTCAAAAGCAAGAGTGAAAAGGTGGGTTTTGAGGGCTATTTTGAAGGGCGGTAGGTTGTTGGCATTGCGGATATGACTGGGGAGGGCATTCCAGAGGGAGCTGCAGCAAAAGACAAAGAAAAACAATAACACCAGAAGAGAGGGGGGCCGTGTCGGAGGAAACCCCTCTAATCACTACAATAGGAAGGAAGGAAGGAAACCATGCAAGAGCTCAGCCCTTGATTGTGGCTTACTATCACGCAGCATAGTATATGCTCAAGTGTTAGCATGGAGCACAAAGGCCAACAATCTTGGAGCACAAAAGCCAACAATCTAACAGGGACACATGGACGATTTTGGCTTCTCAACATCTAAATTGACCAACAGAACAATCAACAAAAACTCACTGTATTGCTTTACTATTACTCCCATGTTCAAATTGAGGTGGTAAAACTCTAGCTATGCCCAAGGGGAGGAAACACAAGTATCTTGCTCAGGTTTTATCCATTCATCTCATCAATTCATGTCTTTCAAGAGGTGGGTAGTGGGGATGGGGCATAATATTATATTATATTAGATCAGATTAGATTAGATGACCCCATGGAGAAACTACAGCCATGAAAAAATAGGACACAAATCAGAAGAATAGTCATTAATAGTTTAATTAAAAAAGCAATTCATAGTCACCAAAGTATACACATGATATATTCACTGACTGTTAGAAAATAGTTTCAATAATATTAAAACAGCTTGTGCACCGCACTGGTGCATCAGGTAGAGCAACCAGTAATACTATATGTATAACAGGCTACAAGCTGTTTGTATTGTTGCAATTTCAGAGTATATGGGTTGTGGGTCAAGTGGTGGTTGTTAAGCTTCTGAAACATGTTATGTGTTTTCTGCTTCACTGACAAAAGTCAGTTAAATCAGATTTCCTGATTGTTATTATGTTGTTTTGTAATTCATCCGAGTTCACATATCTGCATAGCAGTGCTGTCTCAATATTGTCCATCGCATGACTCATCACAGGCAATAGAATATGCTGGAACTGAATTTATGTCAGCGATTTGCTGACTAATGATGTTTGTTGCTATTTTTATGGACCTGTATTTGACTGTCGGAGAGGAGCATATCTTTATATATTGATAAAATATTGTGGCGGACAGAGGGACTTTGGGTGGAGAGGAGCAGTGTGGGCAGGTGCCTTTAGAGGCGCTAGGGCCCAGGGACGGCCATCACCCTACTCAACCCGAACAAGAGGCAGCTGTGCGAAGGCAACTGGGAGAAGTATAGGGCTAATGGGAGCCAAGAGCAGGCCCTATAAAAGAGTAGGGGAGAGAGGAATAAGGGTGTAACAGGCTGAGGCATAGGGGGTGACTTCGAGTGACGAAGTATGGGAAGTAGCGAGCGGGAGAGAGAAGTGCAGTAGAGCGAGACAGGGAGAGAGTACTGAGCGCTGGGGATTCCGACGGACCATGAATCCCCCCTCGAGGAAGAGCCTGTCTCCTCGCAGACTGTACACCCGCTACTATTGGACTTCCTAAGTACCTTCCTTGATGGACTATGCATGATACGGGATTATGCTCATGCTCCTATGTGATACGGGACTCTGTGTTTAACCCTGTGCTGAAACTGCTGTACCTGTGAGAGGTAATAAACCTGTGTTTCGAACGTAAACGCTGCTGTGTGGACATTGTTGCTTCCTGTCAGTCATCTCCGGCGGGCAAGTCCCTGTATAGAAGGGGGGGCTTGCCACAATATGTTAATTGTTCTTTAGCTGTAACTATAGTGTTACGAACTATTATTTTAAAACCAGCAGACTTCTTTAGTTTAGTATTTGACCCGGTTTTTTTCTGTTTTTGGAGTGATAACTTATTGTCTGACAACCATATGCAAATTTTCTGGAATTCACTGCTAAGTAAATTATCTACTTCTGATTTATCCTGATGGGAGACTAGGAGAGCCGAGTCATCTGCGAAAAGAAGCAACTTACAATCGCATGCTGACTTCAAGTCATTTACTAGTACCTAGAATGCTCCCTTGTGGAATCCCACAGCTTAGAAGAAAAGGAGAGGTCAATGTGCCGTTTACGTCCACCACTTGTTCTCTACCCCCCAGATAGGACATCACCCACTTAAGAGATGTGCTGTTGAAACCCAAAGCCCTGAGCTTACACAGAAGGATATTGTGGTTTCGGTATCAAATTCTTTCCTTAGGTCCAACATGACCATGCCACAGTATTTTCCAGAATCTACCTCCTGTCTAATATAATCGTTTAGATAAAGCAGACAGGTGTCCGTTGAGTGAGATTTTCTGAAACCAGATTGGAATTCAAAAAGCAGATTTTGAGATGATAAATAACTGTCTATTAGTTCAAATATTACCCTTTCAATTACCTTTGAAATTGAACAAAGAATGGAAATGGGACGGTAGTTACTAGGTTCTAATTTGCTTCCTTTCTTGTATAGAGGGTGTAACAAAAAAGGCCACTTGAGGGAATTTACTGAAGACTTTCAAATGCGTGGTAATAAACAGAATTGAGGTCCTCCATGGAAATAATCTTCTATACTTTATTGTTAATTAATTCAAAGATTTAAAACATCTACAAAAAGTCTGGGTGCACTACATGACTTATATTATAAATAAGCTAATGTAAACATATCAAAAACAAACATCACTGGACCACAAGCAGACACTGTGTGGCTTCCCAGACTAATTCCCTCCACCTGTGCACTTGAGCCTCCCATAAGTAGTCTGTGTGACTATAGTGAGCCCACTACTCCCTCTGGTGCCCAGGTAACGCAACAACATAGCAATATATTTAGAAAACAACTTGGCTACAACACACCAGCCCCTAATTGTTACTGTAAAACAACATAACAATTTAGATCATACAAATAGTGGAGCCAAAGACAAGTCCATAGTGCAAGTGTGTGTACGTGTATGTGTGTGTTCGCAATCCATAGAGTTCACGTAACAGTCCATAGGTTCAACAGTCCATAGGGTCAAAGATAACCCAAATGTTGGAATATGAGTTTAACGTCCTTACTCCGCTTCTTGCAGAATACATATCTTTGTGACAGGACACTCCAGAATGTTGCACTTGGTCTGGACTTTTAATAGACCGCACAAGTCCTTTGGAGTCAGGAAAGGTCTGCAGTACCTTCCTCAACAACCAGGACCCGCAAGGGGCAGTAGAGTGCCACAATGACGACGTCTCCTGTGACAAAGTTTCTCTTGTCTTTTGTCCACCGTTGTCGCTCCTGCAACGGTGGTAAATATCCCCGACTCCATCTCTGCCAAAAGAGATCTGAGAGGTATTGAACTTGCCTCCATCGTCTTTTGGTGTACTAGTCCATTTTCCGAAAAGTCCAGGAGGAAGGGCAGGTTTCCCTTTCAATAAGAGGAGGTGATTTGGAGTCAATGGTTTGAGATCATTCGGATCTTCTGAGATTTTTGTAAGGGGACGGTCGTTCAATATGGCTTCCACCTCCCAGAAAAGCATTTGCAATCCTTCATCGTCCACCCTTTGCTGATGAAGTACTGAGTTCAGCACTTTTCTGACTCATTACGTCAGTCTGCGGTGTTGAAACTCCATTTCACTCCAGACTGACGTAATGAGTTTAGTTTTTTTGTGATTTAGAGCAGATAGAGCTTCTTTCAACTCCTTTTCCGCTCCCACAAAGTTTGTTCCGTTGTCTGACCTGATGTGTTATACTTGGCCCCTTCTGGCAATGAATCTGCACAGTGCATGGATGCAAGAGCTGGTGTCTAATTAATATGCAATCTCCAAATGCACTGCCCTGCTGACCATGCAGGTGAAGATTACTCCGTAGCGTTTGGCAAGGCTGCGGCCTACCTTCACCTCAAAAGGGCCAAAGTAATCAACACCCACATTTGTGAATGGTGGGAGGTCAGGTTGAAGTCTTTCTTTAGGCAAATCTGCCATCAGCACGGTGGCGCAGTGGTTAGCACTGTCGCCTCACAACAAGAAGGTCCTGGGTTCAAATCTCGCCTGGCCCTTTCTGTGTGGAGTTTGCATGTTCTCCCCGTGTTCGCGTGGGTTTCCTCCGGGTGCTCCGGTTTCCTCCCACAGTCAAAGACATGCAAATATGTGTGTTAGTGTTAGTGTTAATGTTTGTGTGTAGTGTGGTGCACGGTGTGATGTACTATGTATATGATGCATGCAATGTATACTTGTATGGGGGTGGCAGTAGCTCAGGAGGTAGAGCTCCCGCCCGGCAACTGCAAGGTCAGCGGTTCGAGTCCAGCTCATCCCGGGAAAAATCTGTCGTAGTGTCCTTAAGCAAGACACCTAACCCCGAATTGCTCCCGTTGAGCAGGTTGGTACCTTGCATGGCTGCCTCCGCCAACGGTATGACATGTAAGTCGCTTTGGATAAAGGCGTCTGCTAAATGCTCTAATGTATTGTAATGTAATGTGTTAGTCACTGATTCGCCTCGGAAGAGTGAGCGAAATTTCCAGAGCCTTATTAAAATATCATACTTAAACAAAACAGCGTTCATAATTATGTTTGTGTTATGCCATGAAACAGGTGTATTTATCTAATGTTTCAATAAAGCTTTGATTGAGAAAAAAATATGCATTTTGTATTTTCTAATAAGTGATATTCATAATAATTTTTTGGGTGTATCGTTATCGATTGATCGATTAGTCGTTCATTAACTTTGGCGACTATCGATCAAGGAAATACCCTAGGATTTGCAACCCTACACCCGACATTATAGTTGCACCACCCAGGACTCCATCTCACAGCCTTTGTCACCAAGGGTGGGAGACTCGAGTCACATGACTTGACTTGAGTCTCAAATTCGATGACTTAAGACTTGCTTGACTATAATAAATAAAATACTTGTCTTGACTTTGACCTGGTATTCATTACTTGGGACTTGACTTAGACTTAGGAAAGATGACATAAAAGGTCTTCCTCTAGCTCTAGATATTAACTGTATGAAAAGAGAAGCATCTTTGCTAGCTAACTTTTGTTGAGACATAATAGTGCAACGTTAACATGACGCACACAAAACTAGCAATGACAGCAGACTAGCCAGCACATTTGCATGAGGCCACTATCATGGACTCCAAAAAATAAAGATATTTCACCCAAAAAAGAACATTATCTCATCATTATCTACTCACCCTCATGTCAATTGAAATACCAGTGAAGTTTGTATGTTCACATAACACACAGCGAGTTAGCTAGCACAGCATTGTGTCAGTTTTCTCCAAAACAGCAAAAGTGGCCAGGTCCTGTATCTTCAGAGTTCCAAAAAGGGAAAAAAATTACCATAAACTTACTCCAAACAGCTCGTGCAGCATAATCCAACTGTTTTGAAGCCAAACAATTGCAATGTGGGTCCAAAAGTCCAATATTTATTTGTATAGTATTATCTCTTAGATTTTCCACAGCGCAAAGTAGCTCTGTACCACTTTTATTTTAGGGTCCATTTGTTTATTTCTGATGGAAAAGTACTTAAATAGGTTTTGTTTACGACTTTCAAACTCGGAAGTAGGAACTTACAAGGCGCACATGAAGGCACCAAGACGCAGGGCAATGGCTTCAGAACACTTGAAGTATGCTGCACAAGCCGTTTGGAGTAATTATATGGGCAGAACCAAGACGCGACCACTTCTGTTGTTTTGGAGAAGGCTGACACAAAGAGGCACCAGCTAACTCACTGTGGGCCTGATCTACTAAACACACACAAATAAATGTACAAACTGATCTACTAAAAGCGAGCGCTGAGGACTGCGTCTTTCAAATGTGCAAAATAGTTCTGTTGCCCGTCCAAACTCTCCATGGTGCAAACCATTAAAGATGCAAAACCGTCATTTAAATACTGCTGTCTCCACCGCATTTGCACCTGTTGTCATTCCTAGTAAATCACCCGCAATACGCCCATCAACCAAACAAGCAAACTTTTAGAATGCACACGAAAATTAGTACCCATTATTTGGGCTTAGTAGATCATGCCCTGTATGTTATGTTGACATACAAACTCCCCCGGTGTTTTGACTGACATGAGAGTGAGTATATAATGAACTATTCCTTTAATGTCTCTGTGTCTCTCAAACCAGATTGAAATAACTCAAAATATATTATTTTGATTTATGAAAGCTATAGCTATCATAAATGAGCTATCATTATAGCTATCTCAAAGTTTTGATAAAAATTGAAATTTGTGGCTGCTGGGATACAAGGGATCTAGGCTTACTTTTATAGAGTGGCTGGACCATGGCATGCTTAAAAGTGGAAGGGAAAATGCCTGATGCCAGGAGCTATTGATAATAGCCAATATACTTGAATTAACTGTATCAAACACCTCTTAAAGAAATTTAGTGGACACGTGTTGGACATGTGAGATACAGCAATTGATTAGAATTAAGTAGAAATGGGTTAAAATGGCTCAATTCAGTAAAACATTTACCTAGTAACAAATTAAGTCTGGTCATTATTACAGAAACCAATGTATGTTATTCATTTTGTATGTCAGTATAGCACACAGTGAGTTAGCTCACGCAGCTCCATATCAGCGTTCTCCACAACAACTGGAGTGAATGGAGTTCCGAAAATACCGTAAAATTATTCCAAACAGCATAATCAAGTGTTCTGAAGCCACATGATTGCATTGTGTCCAAAAGTCCAATATTCACCTCATTATCTCCACTCACAGAGCTGTCAGAGAATCTACAAGTGTGTACCCCACTCACATAATGTTTCTTAATTCCTGTTTGTTTTTGTTCTTTGTGTTTGAAAATGTCCTTAGCATTCTAATTCCCAATTAGTTTGTAGCAGTTTTTTTGAACTCAGGAACGTTTAAATGACATGACATTACAGCATTTAGCAGACACTTTTATCCAAAGCGACTTACAGTACATATCATCATACCGTTGGCGGAGGCAGCCATGTAAGGCGAGAAATTTGGGGTTAGGTGTCTTGCTCAAGGACACTATGATAGATTTTTTTTTTTCCACGGAGGAGCTGGACTCTAACCATCAACCTTGCGTTTGCTTGGCGGGAACTCTACCTCCTGAGCTACTGCCGCCCTTTACTCCTTTATTTCAGGTTGTTTCGTGCCTGAAAATGCAGGTGTTGGGTCATCTTCCAAGAGCACTGCGGTGTGGTTTGTTAGGAGTGAGAACGTACCAACTACAGGAAACGCTCTCCAAAATGCAAGGTTTTAAGAGTATAAGGAGATTAAGTTGACATCTGATAGCTTGTATCTAATGCGTGTAAAGCCTAGAATAACAAAATAAACAGACAAACTGCAGTCTGGACTGATGCTCATATTCAGATTTTTCTTCATGTGTTCTTAACTGGTATGAACACCAGATAAGGTAGATTACGGCAAAGAATGCAAACAAGTCCATCATGTTCAGCTAACGTTACAGGGACTGGAATCACCACCACCAAATCTCTGACCTTGCAGGATGACAGGTCACCAAAAATCTCTAAACAAGCTACTTGTGAGTCCATGTGACTTTTATTTAGAAGTCCTGATTCACTTGACATTGGGCAGTGTAAAACTCAATGAGCCGAATACAAAGGGGTAACAAAGTAAAGTTTTCCACTATGGTTCAGACCAAAGAACCATAGGTGTGATTGCACCCTAACTTATGTTCTCTGTTTTACTGTCCATCTCTCCAGATACTATGCTGCGTTGAAAACTATGGAGCAACTGGAGAAGGTCTACATCCCCAGGTAGGCTTACAGCTACAGTGGTTCTTACACTGGTCTGGACAGTCTGGAAAAGTATGGACAGTTAATTTGATAACATACAGGTCTTGGACATTTTGGGAATTTCACAAATGGAAAAATATTGTTTTATTTAGTCATCAACCCACTATCTTTACACATATTGGGCTATTTGTTGTTTTGAAGAGTCATCTTAAGAACATTTTTAAACCTTTTTGACGATGTTGCTGGACTCGTGTACTGCTGTTCACTAGAGGTGGTGGGGAAAATCGATTAATGTAAGAATCGCGATTCTATTGTCTACGATTATCGATCGATTCACGAATTCCCCCAAATCGATTCTTTTCAGTCCTTTTTTTGCACTAACGTTAAAGTGTAAAGCATGGTGCATTTCACTGGGCTGGCTGGCTTCATTAGCTCTACCGACCGCTAAACACAGACCTTTTCTGCATGTAGAAAAACACACATGGGAAACATGGCTGCGCTCACAACCCAGAATGAAACACTCTTAAAGCGACAGGCACAATTTCCAGCACTTGCACTGTCCTACTCTATTATCAATACAAATCTTTTTCACTTACAAACTGCTCTGACCGCAGTTTTTATTCACTACCATAATGTGTTATTATGCAGATTAAATGTATATATGATACGGGACACAAAAACACGATGTATATGCAATACCAGTCAAAAGTCTGGAAACACCTGCTTAAACCAGTTTTTTATGATTACAAATGCTTTACACTATATAAACATGTATATAAACACTTCATATTTAATATGATATGTGTACTTTATATAAGCAGATAATCATAAGTGAAGTGCATTCAAAGGTTTAAAAAAACATTTGGTACTGCATGTGGTGACATTTATGTAGGATTAGATGCCATGTATTTTTAAATATGGTGGGTGGGTATTTTAATTTTTTTTTATATGAAAGATTCTACAGGTCCTGGTGCATCCGTTAAGATAGATGTCATCATGAACACCAGTACATACCAATTAGGGTTGTTAACGATTAGTCGTTGATCAATTAACAACCGTTAATAATTTGGTCGATGAACATTTCAAACGTAACGATCAAATTGAACTATTTGCGGTCTCATCTTAATTGTGTTAACCGGAGCTGTTGGTGAAATGCAATCATTAAGTTAAACACAAGAGGGCGCGCGGACTGCAATTAGGAAATGGAAGAAGACGAAGCGAACCATGTGACCGACAACA
>OMOT01060625.1:0-10113 GCA_900312575.1 Acanthochaenus luetkenii | reverse complement strand
TTTACATAATCCAGAATTTGCAAGTGATTTCTGTAACTACAACAGTCTAGGTGAACCCCACCCTCCCCACGAAAAAGATGAATGATGATAGATGTTTGAGATGCATTTTATCTATCTATCTATCTATCTATCTATCTATCTATCTATCTATCTATCTATCTATCTATCTATCTATCTATCTATCTATCTATCTATCTATCTATCTATCTATCTATCTATCTATCTATCTATCTATCTATCTATCTATCTATCTAACTAACTAACTAACTAACTAACTAACTAACTATATGTCTGTCTGTCTGTCTGTCTGTCTGTCTGTGTGTCTGTCCTTTCTGCAGGAGGTTGTGATGGTGGGGAGTTTCAGTGCTCCAGCGGACAGTGCATCGACATAGACTGGAGGTGTGATGGGACTAAAGACTGCGCAGATGACTCTGACGAGCTCAACTGTCGTGAGTGTCACAACCACCATTGGCCACACAGACAATACCAAGCAAAACCTCTTTAAATTATACGCAATTTTTCCGGTGTATTTGCTGGGATTCCGAAAATGGAACGTATCCCTTAATTGTGTCCAAATGACATACGAATGATGACCTTAGCTTCAAGATGGCCTACAATGACACAAGTAAAATGGGCGTATATACGAAACAAGGAGGAAAATGGTACACAACTCACAAAATAAACAACTGACAAGTAATGGAAATAAAATAAAAAACAGTCCTCGTGTGGATAATGATAATGAAATGAGAGAGAAAGCCTTGACCTTACACGTGAAACGTAGTGTGTGAAGCGTTGGTAGGATTCATGTGAAAACCCTTCAGCTGTTCCTCATGTGTTCTCCATCCAGCGCCTCCATCTTGCAACTCACAGGAGTTTAAGTGTGTGACGAGCGGCGAGTGTATCTCCTTGGGATTTGTCTGTGACGGGGAGGAAGACTGCACTGATGGCTCAGATGAACAGAGAACCTGCGGTATGTAGAGTGCTTCTTTCATTTTTGTTTTTAAAATGAGAAAGAGACACTAACATTAAGATATCAAGCGTCCAGTAATTTCCTACGAGGTTTGGACTTCACCTCATACTAGTTTATTGGAGATGAATTTCATCTGTCCTAATACTTACACACCCTGAAAAACACAAAACAAAAACATGAACAAAAAGTGTTGTAATTTTCTTCAACCATTCACCCATGTCTGAAAATTCCCTCAAAGGGGAACGCCAGACGTAAAACATTTTTGTAGATATATTATTCAGAAGGTAATATAGAACATAATAGAAGAGACAGCGCTGCCTCACAGCAAAACCACTAGGTGGCTGCATCATCACAGTATAGAGCCATAGCTTTCCAATGGGAGCATGAATGGAGCATATAATCACAATTACATTTGCAGTATAATTAAACATTCTGTCACAACCTGAATCTCTTTTATGTGAACAATAAACACATGGCAGGCTGCAGTGTCTCTTCTATTATATTGGGTTACCTTATGAGTAATTAGTATTAGTTTTTGTTTTTTATTGAAATGGCTGATGTTTTCCTTGAAAGCAATTTTCAGACATTAAATGGTTGAAAATTGTTTATTAAAATCTTGCAAATGTCTGGTGTTCCCCTTTAAATTGAGGCTGGCAATCTGCCCTTTAACCATGTAGTCATTTCACATTCCAAGTATATGAAGCCAAAGCAAAACAAAAAGTGTGTTCTTGTCCAAATAGATCTGGAGCATATAGCGTTTTGAAATGAAACTCCGTTCTTCTCCTGGTTCAGGCGGACGGACATGCAGCCCAGACCAGTTCACCTGTCAGGAGGGCCAGTGTATTCCCAGCAAATACAGATGTGACCGCGTGAAGGACTGCCTGGACACCTCAGACGAGAACAACTGCAGTAAGAAGTTTGGATCTACATTTAGATCTAGATTTAACAGATTAGTGGTGACACTTAATCAACCTTACTACAGTGTATTAGCCTGTGGAAAAGTAACTACACAATAATACTGTGTTAGTACCTAATGAAAATTGCACTTATATCGTGTTGTTTCAGCCTTGTAAGAATATTAGGTATTTGTGATTACTTTAATTATGTGTTTTACTTTCCCACCGGTTAATATATGGGTTGATACACTGGAATAAGGCCATTGTAAAGTCTTGCCAGATAAGTCAGTCATAGCCTATTCTTTAAAGCAATGTTTATGTTAAGTTATTGGAAATTACACTGATGAGGTGAATCCAGGTAAAGATCCATTATCCCATATTGATTTCCCTTATTAAATCTATACAAATCACAAAGGAGGAGATAAAGAGTAGATCGAGAGAAACAGACGAGTAAGAGAAGGATTTTTAAGCTTCGAGACAAATGAGATGTGGATCGTGCAAAATGGGATGTCCCTGATATTTGGTACATTCAGTGTCTATATGAAGCTCATGATACTGGATGAACAGCAAAACATACGAACTGAGATTGTTTTACAGCCTCTTTTGCTCCTATGGAATATATATATATATATATAATTCCTGCTGTTTCAACACAAGAATTGATGGACGAGTCGTAAAAGTGTTGGGTTGTGCTTGGTACATGTTGTATCTTTGAGGAACATTAAACAGTCCCTCTACTGTATAGTAAGTTCGTGTCTATTTTCCTCCCCAGACTACCCAGGTTGCACTGAGAAGACTTGTGCCAACGGGGCCTGCTACAGCAGCTCTCAGCACTGCAACGGGCTGCAGGACTGCAGAGACGGCTCCGACGAATCCAACTGCAGTGAGTGCAAACGACTCATCAGACCACAGTTATTGACAGATTACCTGGCCGCAGGTCATTTGAATGCTCTGTTTTTCTTTCAGCGACTCAGCACTGCTCCCTGCACCAGTACCAATGTGCAAATGGCTATTGTATCCCACAATCCTTTGTGTGTGACCACTGGGATGACTGTGGGGACAACAGTGACGAGCAAGGCTGTGGTAAGGACGACACTGACCGAAGAGAACAGATGGATCAGAGCAATCACTGGTGCAATCATGTAGCTGCATTATATAACAAACTGTTCATTAGTCTGTATAAATGTACACAAAATGTACACGGTCAGGTGACTGTTACGTTTAATCTAATGTACACCTGCTGTTATTTCACGTATTGTCTGTTGTGAAGAATAATCTTTAGCTATAGACTGTTATGGCCTCATATATATATATATATATATATATATATATATACATCATGTTGAACATTGTAATAAATCTTCAAATCCAGTCAAGAAATGAAGGTCTGGAAAAGGAATTTAATTTAGAAATGGAAAATGTGGTATTGCTCCTCATTTGTTCCTCAGAGTACCAGAGTTGTAGCGGAAGTCAGTTCACTTGCTCCAGCGGCCGTTGCATTCCCCAGTACTGGGTGTGTGACCAGTTCAACGACTGTGGGGACTACAGCGACGAGAAAGGATGTGGTGAGGGACTTTATTTATTTGGCCAAAGTGAATCAAGCTCCTTAAGATATGGCCCATCTGTCTTTTAATAGCAAATCAGTAAAATGTGTGTTTTGCTACAGTGCAAGAGTTGAGTTTCATTCCAAAATGAGACATGCACCATTTATAAAAAATAGTGACTTTGACAAAATTACTATTGACATGGAAGTGAAAACGCATTTTGGAAAATGTAATTAATAGCAATGTAAAGACTTTTGGGGATCGACTCATTCATGTTTTTGAACTACTGTATGATGAATTTCAAGTGGCAACTTTTTGTCTCTATAGCTCCTCAGAAGTTAAAGTTCAAAGATCGACACATCTTTTGGACAACACTTTATTTTACAATGCCTTATTGTATTAGCCTATGTAATAACTTATGGAAGAGAATTGAAAGCACCCGATGACACTAGGTGAAAAAATTGTACACAATGAAAATCTTACTTATGCATAATATACATACAAGCGTGTAACAACACTTGTATTTATACACGGAACTACTTATATTGTGTCGTTACACCCTTGCAGGTAAATTGTTGTGTCATGAACGGTGAAGTGATTCCCTTGTTTGCGATTCATCCTTTTCAGATAGTAACTCCCGAGACTGTTACCCTGGCGAGTGGGGATGCCCGGGTTCACCAGTATGTATACCGGTGGGCAAAGTGTGCGACGGCAAACCTGACTGCCCAGGAGCAACAGACGAGACGAACTCCACAGCACAACAGACCTGCAGTAAGTCACACATATTTGACATTTTCACATACTGTAGGTTTGAGAAATCTAGGCATGTGGCGTTTATATGTACAGGGTGCATTTTTGAAGTCTTTATGCCTACCATGAAAATAGCCTAATAGGGAAAAACAAAGTGAATTGAATTGAAATGGATGTTGCATATATTTGAATATATTTAAGGTTATTATTGCACTTTTAAATGTTTCTCAAAACTCACCTGTTGTCTGACACATACCTGATCACAGCTCTCACCTTCCTTATCACTTCGGCTGCATTCACTCGCACTTGGTTGAAGATTAACTTCTGGATAAAGCCGTGACTTCCTGGAGAACCGCTATTGGCTTCCAGACTCAGTCGGGTGATGATGATGACGACGAAGATAGTGATGATGATGATTACGGGCCGACAAGGCAGCATCTTTGTGATATCGTGAAATTTGGACCTTGATTTTATTTGTATTTGTTTATGATTCCCTCCCCACTCCCAGGTCTGGACCAGTGCTCCACCCTAAGCTGCGAGTTCCTCTGCCACTTGTCCCCTCAGGGAGGAGCTTGCTACTGCCCTGATGGTTACATTGTAGCCAATGACAGCCGTTCCTGTGTAGGTGAGTGCCATGACTGGGATTTGGGTGACGGTAGGGTACAGTGGGGTGGGCCGGACAAGTGTCTGGGCTCAGGATGAAAGACAAATCTGAGGGACACGGGCATTACATGTAATGTCTAGGTGCTGTGGTGTTGACTGTTGGATTCCTGGATAATAGCATCAGCTAAATCGTGCTAAAACGCCTGTCTGTTTTATTGCTCAGACTATAATGACTGTCAAATCTGGGGGATCTGTGACCAGCTGTGCGAAGACCGTCCCGGGACACACCGCTGCAGCTGTGCTGACGGCTACTTCCTGGAGCAGGGTCACATCTGCAGAGCCAACATGTCAGGTACAGGGAGCGGCACACAGCTGTCTAGTGGGCTATTTCATAAAGCAGTTATGACTCAGTTAAGGACACGAGACTTATATAATGATCATGTTCATGAGGAGAGGTTACCAGTTTGTATGGACCTCCGTGTGGGAAATTGTTCAAAACCTCAATAATTACATAGAATTATTTGCTGGCTATTCAGCTTCTTGAAATATAGTTTTTTTCTATATGATATGATACAATATTTACTTGAAGTGTCATACACGTGAATAAAACACGGGTTTACGAGATAGCGTTGTGTATAACATAGACATATTCCTGAACAAGCTCAGGTATCATACAAAGTAAGCTGATGTTTTTCTCAGGCTTTACACATTTTCCAGAATTATCTAACAAAATGAATAAATTGAGGTCTGCAATTTTTGTGTTGCCCAGCTGGAATGCCGCAGCTCATCTTCACCAACGGGGGTGACGTGATGATGGCCGACATACACGGGCGCTATGCCAGAACTCTGGTGCCGTCCCAGGGTAGAGGTTTCTCCGTCGGGGTGGCGTACCACTGGCTCAGCCACACAGTCTTCTGGACCGATACCAATACTCAAAAGGTCAGTCCAAAGAATTGTCTGGTGATATTTGTCCCTGGAACCAGAACCAGAATCCGGCGTCCTTTATCTACTACATATGGTTGCAAACTTCAAGGTATTTTGCGCATCCCCCAAAATGTGTGAATCTATGCAAATGTGTCGATTGAATAAGTGGCTTGTGCAGAGATGACTTAATGTGTTGCCCTGTCGTTCTGTCCCCAGGTGTACTCTGCCAACTATAATGGAGGCGACATTAAGGAGGTTCTGACCGCTGCGGTCCACAGTGCCCAGAACGTCGCTGTGGACTGGATCAACTTCAAACTCTACGTGTTGGAGGCCCGGGTGGAGCGCATCGACATGTGCGACTTTGACGGGGGGAATCGGGTCACGCTGGTGGCTGAGAACCTGCTGACTCCTCACGGACTGGCCCTGGACCCTACAGTGGGGTGGGTGTTGGGGCTTCACTGTCCCGTACGCCTGAACGTACAGGACAGTATCACTCGTCATTATGTGGGGTGGCTTTTTATCAGATCGTTGAAATCTGACAGGCCTTTTTAACTCTGTAATGTGATAGTGTTACTATAGTAGTAGAATGAGTATTAGTAGTAGTAGTATTCATTTGATATCTCACGTGATATCTCAGACGCCACTATTCTGATTTGGGCAAAACCTGGAGGGATGATGCATCTTGGTACCGTGTTCGGGCATTTAAAGGTCAAAATGTCTGAAAGGCCATGTCTGTTACACCACCTTGCAGATGTTGATGAAACTTGGCGGTGATGATGCATCTTGATGCATTCTTCTTCTTCTTCTTCTTTTGGTTGCAGCTACATGTTCTTCACAGACATGGGCTATGCCAGTGAGCAGATGAAGCTTGAGCGTGCATACATGGATGGCAGCAACCGCGTAGAACTGGTGAAGAGCCGGCTTGGCATTCCAACAGGCATTACCCTGGATATTGTTACCCAGAGGGTCTACTGGTCTGACAGCCATTTTGACACGGTGGAGACAGTCACCTACACTGGTTTAGACAGGTAAATAGGTCGTGCTGAAATGTCTGCCGCTTTGTGCTGGTAGTTTGGCAGGAATGAAGTAACCCAGGACTAAAGAAGGAGGTACTGATCTATGTTGTGCTCTCCCAGGAAAATGGTGCTCTATGGTGGAATCCAAGCTCCACACCCATTTGGGATAGCTGTGTTTGAGAACCATGTATTCTTCACCGACTGGACCAAGATGGGCGTGGTGCGAGCCAACCGGTTCAACGGCAGCAACCCGACACTCCTCTATCGCACAGCAAAGCGACCCGGCCACGTTGTCATCTCACACCCTGCCCTGCAGCCTTTTGGTAAGGAGGCGGACGTCCGACCCGAAGCAAGTCAGATAGATCTATGTATTTAAACTAAAACACAGCGGTCAGAGATGGTGTAGTGGTTCCGGCACCTTGGCTTGGGATTCATTCCCGCCTGAACCTCGTATAGCGAAGCTCTATAGATATAAGTGTAAATACTACACCAAGCTGAGCGATGACAGTGAGCACAGCCTGTCCTGTGTTACAGTGATGAACCCCTGTGGCAGACACAACGGCGGCTGCCAGCAAATTTGTGTCCTGAGTCACCGCTCTGACAATGACGGTCTGGGCTTCCGCTGCAAGTGTCGCCTTGGTTACGACCTGCAGCCTGACCGCCGCACCTGCTTTAGTGAGTTCCCTTGAAGGGCAAACGGCCTGGATTTTTAGAGCTGGTTTATTACTTCAGTCATTTTACTTTAACTTGAGTACGTTTTGACTTTTAACTTCATCTTGCATTATATCCAAAACAGGCAATCATATGCATTATCATTTTTCCCTTTCGATGTTTTTTTTCTTCTTCTCAATTGCTGATTAACAAAATGATGATCGTGTTTGACAATAGTACACCTGCTAGTCACTACCATCACACATTCTCTGAACAGAGGTGAAGGACTACCTGCTGCTGGCCACTTCCCTGGCGGTACGGGGAATCCCACTGAACATTTCCCTGCAGGAGGACGTCACCCTTCCACTCACGGGCCTCGGCCCCACTCTCTCCAGCTCTGCTGTGGAGTTTGATGGCAACGAGGAGGCCATCTTCTACAATGACAGGGGCAGAGGCCTCGTCTATAAGTCAAACCTCAATGGCACCAGTGAGTATTTCCGAGATTTGTGGGACGTAACCACCATTACGACTGTATTGAATTGAGATCACGTGTGAACAGCACTATTGTGCCAAATGTGGAATGTATAGGTTGCAGGTCATAGGTGCAATTCTATTTTTTACAGCTCTATTCCAAAAAGCTGTGGTTCAGTGGTCACTCCATTGATGGATTTACTAAATGATTCCGTTTTTGCTGGCCAGGTCAACAGATTTTGACAGGTTACAGAGTGGGACTGGTCGATGCCATGGCCTACGACTGGACCTCCAAAGTTTTGTTCTGGACCACGAGCTCCTACAAGACGGTGGTGGCCTTCAGAGTGACAGACAAGTCCAGACGAGACATCGTGACTGGACTGAGGAACCCAAAGGGAATCGCGGTGCATCCCAGTGCCGGGTGAGTGCTCTATGCTTTATCTATCAGGTGTAGTTACTGCAGATTCCCTAATCGTGTCTATACAAGATACCATGCCACTGATTGTTCTGAAGGGAGTTCAGTTTGCAAGGCCAACACAGAAAACAATGATACAGAACAGCATGCACATTACGACACATTCACTGGTTAACATTTGTAGTTAAATATCACAGTCTAAGTAATGTCACTTTCCTCATCATGCTGTATGCCCAGGGTTTACTTTCAAAATGTAATCTTGACTACTTCACATTTTAATTGTAATTTCAGGCTGTAGAAAAATGATGTTTATGTCTAAAATTTAGCAATTGGGTTACACAACAAGTAACCTGTTTTTTCAGACCATAGTCACTTTCTGTAATCAGATTACCTTGATACACTACATGTAATCCACAACATGACACTGGCCCATTATTTTTTCATTTGAATGGTACCAAACACATTTATCCTGTTGCCTATCCAATCCAATGTTGGCCCATAGCTACTTGTTCTGGTCTGACTGGTACCGTCCAGCGGTCATAATGCGAGGCTTCACTGATGGCAGCAACGCTGTTCCTCTCATCAACACAACACTGGGATGGCCATATGGACTCACCGTCGACTACACGTAAGCCCATTTATGCGCCGCAGGATTATCATGTGCTGCCAGTGAACTATTCTGTATATGAAATATCAGAATATATTTTGGTTGGACTATCCCTTTACGCTCTCTGGTTAATTCCCCGTGCTTGGCCTTTGGCAGGATGGACAGGCTGTACTGGGTGGACGCCCTCTTGGACCAGATAGGTCACATTGGCATCGATGGATACGACAGACAGACGTTCAGCAATATCGGCCAGATCACTCAACCCTACTCCCTCACCATTCACTCAGGTGGGCAGCTTGGTCTCGCCTCACGACTCCCACTGACTCCAATACACCTATATATTACATATACTGTACATATATATGTGTTACTCAGATTGTCTCTATTCAGATGTTGTTCAGGGTTTGTAATCACCTTGCCAAAAAGAAAACCCCGCCTTGACTGTGAAGCCCTAAAGAAACTCACCCAAAAAACCAAACACATCATGTGTTAAGGTTAATTTGTACAACTTAAGCTACGTTAAAGCCATAACATCAGTAAACCCTGTCTGAAATATTAGTATTTAGCCCCGTTAGCAAAGAATACCTCGAATGATTGACTTCATGCCGTTGGGAACGACGTTTGCATCGCCTCCCTCCCTGGACTTACTGATGTACTAAGTACCACAAGTAAGCTGATACGAATACGACTTTTCAAACACAATGCAAAACAAATGTACGTTTATTACCTCTATTGACTCGACATTTTTACTTTTCAAGTGTGTTTACTGCACATTGTTGTGTACGTTCAACACAACTGCACTCGACACACTCTCAATAAAGCAACACGCTTATAATATAATATAATATAATATAATGGAATTAAAAACAAGCCACCTCTCCTGTTGTCTCGCAGACCATCTCTTTGTGTCCGACACAAGGACCAAGGCCATCTTCCGGATGAGGAAGAGGGACGGAGGAGAAAACGTTATCATCAGACAAGGGATCAACGGCATCATGAATGTCAAGGCCTACTCAGCTGACCTCCACGGCAGTAAGTCCACCATGCAGGGGGGGGGACACTGGGTTAAACACTCCGATGCCAACTGCTTCAAAGCGTAAAGTTCGAGGCCCGGGTCTCACCCCTATGACCGCTTCCTCGCCCCTTCTCCCTACAGCGTTGAACAGCCGGTGCAACGCGGTGCCCAACGGGCGCTGCAGCCACTTCTGCTTCCCCACCCCTTCCTCCAGCCGAGTGTGCGGCTGCCCGTACGGCATGAGACTCCAG
>OMOT01060623.1:0-12414 GCA_900312575.1 Acanthochaenus luetkenii | reverse complement strand
ACCTTTTAGATTCTTTATCTGAAGCAGTGTTTTTACACTTATTTAAATCGTTTTTATAACAAACTAAATGCCAAATAATGTTATTTTGGTAATTAGAAGGTAGACTAAGATTCCATTGAACAATTTAAGTGATAGATGTGCACAAACACCAGTCATTGGTCAAAATATCGCTAACTTTGCACGATTTTGAAAAACCGGAAATGCTACTGAATAAAGAGCCGTTTGGGAGCCGAAAGAGCCGGCTCTTATTGGTGAGCTGAGCCAAGTGAGCCGACTCACTGAAAAGAGCCGGATTGTACATCACTACAACACTGCCTGTGTGAACTCCGACCCCCCCTGTTGTTGGTCACATGGTTCGCTTCGTCTTCTTATGTGTAGTGTGCGCGCCCTCTTGTGGTTAACTTAATGATTGCATTTCACCAACAATTCCCTTTGACACAATTAAGATGATATCTCAAATAGTTAAATTTGATCGTTACGTTTGAAATGTTAATCGACCAAATTATTAACGATTGTTAATCGATTAACGACTAATCGTTAACACCCCTATTAAGTATGTGTGCATTTGAACAGCATGGTGTACAGTGTCAGGTTGTGCCTTTCAAGGGAATTGTAGTTGGGGGCCGTTAGTGCCATGATCCAAGAGAGAGTTATAGTGCAGTGCGCTGACTTTAATGTTGCTCCCTGTTCCCTTCAGATCCAGTGAGTTAGACTCCAACTGGAACTGGTTTCAGCTTAGATGTATGCAGGTTGGAGGCAATGCCAATGCGGTAAGTCATAGGTGTCACTCTCAAGACATGTTGACAATGACAAAGAAGCCTGCTAGAGACATTATTTGATTAGTTTTCTTAAGGGTTCTAAATCCGCTCAGAATAAAGAGGGGTTTGAAAGGTTCTCAGATGACAGTATTGTTAGGCATGATTGTGTGGTAATGACATAGCAGATCATAGCATTAATTGCCTGTTTCCTCTCCTGTCTGTGAAGACTGCCTTCTTTCGCCAGCATGGCTGCTCCACAAATGACACCAACGCCAAGTACAATAGTCGTGCAGCCCAAATGTACAGGGAGAAGATTCAACAGCAAGCCAATGCTGCATTGTCCAAGTATGGCACAGATGTGAGTATTAATATTCTTTTAAATGGCCAGGATTGTCTCTATGGATACCGTGGTGAAATGAATTATGATAATATGCATCTGTGCTACGTTCCATGCCCCATGAACGTTACTTCTGGTGGGCAAAGGCTGTTTCTTTATTTCCCCTCCACCTGCCTTTGATGTCTAACTTACCAGTCAGCCGGAGCAGGTTTTGCAAGTAATTGAGATTGAAAACTCCCACATTGGACCAAATGAAAAAACTACGCTGATTAAAATTTTAAACTATTTTTTTAAATGCAGTTACTGTTTGTATAGCTGATCCTGTCTTTCTATTTTTAACTGTAGAGTTGTTTGTAGTATGATGTATGATGTCAAAGGTTTGAGGTGCTATGCTGCTGAACTTGTCTGCCAACTGCTTTTGCGTCAGCCAGAGTGGAGTATGACCGTGATTGTGGTTAGTCTGTTAAAGCATCATTAAAGTTTGGTAGAGGTTTGGGTTGTGTAGTTACCTTGCCATGATGTAACGCCAAATATTGGCGAGATATCTTCAATAGTTACTCCGTTCATTAGAAATTGATAATCCCAAATAGTGTTGATTTCTCTCCCCATACCACACATGGCAAAAATATGTGCGTATATACATATACATATGTATATCGGTCCGTGGTGCATTTTAAGACGTACGTATTGGAAGTTACTAATAACTAGGGATGTGCATTTGACCTGATTTCCCTGCTCGAGTTCTCTCATGAAATTAGTAACGAGTACTCTGTAATGGCCCCCGTTTCCGAATCCAGGAAATTTGTACTCTAAATTATTGACACCATTTTTTTAAACGGTTGATCCATCAGTTTCCTCAAAGTACACCACACCTCACTACGCTTGGTCGCCACCATGTTTGTACGGTGAGGTCACAATGAACTAAATTGTAACTATGAATAGCCCTATTAATGAACTTAACATATTTATTCAACAATTGTATATTGGAAAAAAACCACAATTGTTTGTGTTACAAACGTCATTAAATCAGTCTCTATATATATAATTTTGAAAAATTCAAATGCAAATGACAATTTTAGAATACTAAGGTCCTGAACGAGTACTCTAATACTCGAGTACTCCCGCCCATCCGTACTAATAACTGAGTAGCAACCTATCCAATCTAAAAAGTTTCAAATCAAGCCAAATATTCACAGCTGTTATAACGTGTATCTAAGTAACCAAAGCAGTAGTTTAATTGGGGAAATATGATCTGACCCAGCTCCCATAGTCTTTATTAGCTACACTTAACATAATTTACAGTAGTATGATTTGTTTTAGATTTTAACGTACCTCACAGGTCAATACCCTAACAAAAACTCCACCCAGTCACACTAAATACCATACATTCAGTGCAGTGCCTTGTGGATCAGTGACATGTTACATAAGAGTTGAAAGGGGATTATTAGTGTTGTGACATGTTGTCAGATCGATTTCAAAGTCCACAAGGTGTTCACAAATCACAGCATGACCACATTATAGGCAATATGCCAAAAATGAAACAGTCTAAATCATGAATTTGAGCGTTGCAGTATTAGGATTCGCTGTCACTTGCAGATTGTTGAGTGAGTTGTGTCAATCTCTCCAAGTACCACAAACACCCCTCCTGTCTCCATTACAGCTATGGATTGACTCTTCTGGGGGAATTACTCCAACTGCAGTCCCTGAGAAGAAGGAGACAGACTTCTTTGCGGAGCACACGCAGGTTTGTTACCAATTATGGTCTGGAAAACTACTATCTTCAGTAAATCAGTTTGTGATTAAATTAGTTGTGTCAATCTTGGTCTTTTTGGATTATCTGTCCCACGTGCAGATCCAACAGTTTTTGCTCATTTCCTGCACTCCCTTACTGTTTTACATCACTGTAGATCAATTCCCAGTGCTTTTATCACATTATTAGACATTTGCTAGTTTTCCCTTGTGTTTGTTTTTCAAAGTAAATACTTTTGAATAAACACTGTCAAAATCGTACACGGTACTCCCAGTAAAGAAGAGGGCGCCAATTTTAAGCCATCGTTGTGTAAAATTAAGCTATAGACTATAGCTGGCAGAGGCGTCTTGCTGTGGTTTGTCTGTTGGCTTGAATGGATTGTGACACAAGGCGAGTGCTAATTTAACCACAGACAATGTGAGCTACTGGTTGAAAGTTTCATTTTGGAGAGGAAAATCAGGCAAGCAGAAAGAAGAAGTAAGACGCCCCCTGCTGTCTCGTCTGGGCTCTGGCTGTGTTTTCGAATGCGCCCGTTAATATGACACAGGTACTGCGTTTATATCCTGATATTAATGTTTTGATGCAACTTTGTTGTGATGGAGTACCTTTACCGACTGAATTAGAAGTCTATGGAGTTGTTTTCTATGCTGTTGGGAATTCAATGGGAGTGAATGAGCCTGAGAGGTTTGGCAAAACTGATTTAACATATCTTTAGTTATGGCACATGCATGTAAAAACTGTTACAATTAACATTAAAGGGATGGAAAATGTATACATTTTTTACAAAAAGAGCAAAAACTAACCACACTGGCATTGTTGTGTAAATTAGTTTTCAAAGTTTCGGTTGGTAGAAATGTTTCCTGTTCAATTTGATGTTGAGGAATACTGCTGGGTCTGAAATATAAAATGATGTTATGGGACATGGGCATATGTATTTTTGTGCACTCAATTGGAAAGATAACTGAAGAAAACAAGCGTATTTTTGTTTTTATGTTTCCAGTTTACTAATGACTGGAGCATGGCGGAGCAGAACGGAGCTACTGTCACCCCACAGGACACAACGGCCAAAGGCCAGGATTCCACCAACAACCGTTAGTAATAAAATAAAGGACCTGTCAGCATGATCAATTATAAAATGAAATGCTCAAATCCAACTGGATTTGGCTCTGTGTATTTTACTCATTTGAAAATGTCTCTGATTTGAATGGCTTCCATTATCAAGGGGTTGAATAAGTAAGGTTCTCCTATAGATAATAAAATAGGTAGAGGTGCATAATATTTCTATTTCTATGTCCTCATCAAGTTGTGGGGGAAAAAAGTCAGGAATCATTTGATTGGCCATCTCTGATGTCAGTTTATCTGGTTCTTGCTAGAGCCAGAGGAAGGACCAAGCATTGAGGGACTGAGCACGTCACCTAAAGCTTCCATTGGTGAGTGTCACAAGCCTTGTTCCAGCCTTCTACTCAACCTTAAAACTGTAATTTCCCTTATAATGTTCGACATGTTCAGTGGGTACATACTTGCTCCAGTCTACCAATGTGATGTGTCCTCTGTATATTGGGGTAAAATTCTAATAAGCACATGGCCGTGGCCAAACCATGACCTCTCTTTCTCAGACAAAGGTTCAGGCGATGCGACTAGCAATGTAATTTACAGAGCGTAACATTTCGTAGACAATATTAGGGACAGAAATCCAACCAGTAGCGGCATATTTGGCCTAAAACCTGATCAGGGAGCATTATGTACACATAACGTCTGCTTCTTCTGTTTTTGAATATGATGGTGATTTCTGGTGTGTCCTGTCCTGTAGAGGACTCCATGCGTTTGTCATCACATGAAGCATGGATACCCAAAGGTGATTAGAGTGCGCCTAGTAGGCTATGCCTCAGAGGCATGGTTGTGTGCTTGATTGACACCTCACAAACCCCCTGCCCAGCCTATTTTCTGCTGTTATCAGGCAGTATAAATATGTTTCAGTCATTTAAACTATTAACAAAACTTTCATAAATCTCTTTTAGAACAGTTGGGGATAATTGTGCACTACTTTGGTGATAATGGTCTGGTAAATAAGTAGCTCTTTGAGAAGGTATTCAGTCAGAAAAGGCCACTGCATTGTGTAAAGTTATGGCAGAGATGTGTGAGCGCCTTTGCCTGAAAAATCAAGGCGTCTTACGTGCTTGTAGGTAATCCGTGTACTGGCCTTGTTTTTTTGTTTTTTATGTTTTGACACTGACTAACAATTACTTTTGCAGCTCGCTGTGCATTTAGAATATTCTTCTGATTTAGGCCACAATCTAAGCAGCAGCTTGCACAAAATACACATTTCTTACTAATTCCTATGGAAAGCAACATTTGGTGTTCTTTTGCCAAAATCCTGAAGGATTAATAGTTTCCTAAAGCGTCTGTTACTTTAGTTCTTTACTCAGAATGTTCTCATTTCCCCCCCAGAACTACAAAATGTCCCATTTGCACGTTTTGTTTCTTCTCATAGCAAAGTTGATTGACAAACATCACTATTGTAAGAGCTTAAACGTTTTTGTCTTGCTGTCATGAGATGCGTCAAGTACTTGGGTCACAGGCGTTTTGGGAAACAAAGGCTTACATGTCCTCAACCAAGTGTCATGCTTTGTGTCGGCAATTGTTTTATTGGCTGCAGTTTCGGCATTAACAAAAAGCAAAGCCAAAGAAGGCACTGTTCTTCTCAGGTGATATAATATTTCTCTGCAGTGGGAGCATTATCAGCCATATCAGCCTTAACTTTCTGTCTTGTTTTGAATTCAGGTCATCATTATAAAACATGTTCTTACTTGGCCTGCTTGGCTAAATGAAGGTTTAAAAGAAAAGAAAAAAATGAAAATGTCTGGCAGTTTGGTAGTAGAGCTTGCTATTGCTGATTTTTTTATATGAATTGCTTTTCTGTGCTGAGTGAGGGACGGTGTCTCATGTTGTTTGTTGTATCACAGATGTGAAATCCTCACTCATTGGGAAGAAGAAGCCCATGGCTGCCAAAAAAGGGGTGAGTGACCACATACCTTGTATCTTGGGAGCTGCAGTAAGTAAGTGATTATTGTATTATTTATTGCACCTTCAAGAAACGTATTCACTGTTGGAGTCTTTTGTTTATGTAACTCAATAACACAATACACCTTCCTTCTCTAACCGAGACCCAATTTGTCTACAATGTTTCCCCCTCACGCAGCTTGGAGCTAAAAAAGGTCTTGGCGCCCAGAAGGTGAGCAGTACAAGTTTCTCTGAGGTGGAGAAGCAGGCGCAAGTGGCAGAGAAGCTGAGAGAGGAGCAGGTTGCCGAGCATAAGAAACGAGCTGAGGAATCCATGTAAGTAAATCCAACAGCTTCTTTTTCGCTGCTATTTATACGTCTGCAACATGTATAATAAATGAAGATTTCTTTTCTCCATTTCTTTTCTTTTGCTAAAGACGTGGTAATCCTTGAGGTCCTCTTTGCTTCTTTTTTTTTGCTGACATCTTTGTTGCCAAACGCTCATTCCTGTGGTGTTTCTGCACTGCAATTAAACTGGGCGTAGCTTTGAGTTTCTTTTGATGATGTTTGAGTTTCTGTAGGTGGCACATTTTTCTTTGTCTGTTCAGCCATGGTGGCTATCACTGTTCATGCTACAGAACTACACAGTTCTTCTATTTATTCCAAACAAACCGCTGTTGCTACTGACAGAGATGTAAAACGCATCACTTCCTTTGTACCAGAGTTTCCTGGAAAAGACTTACCAGACACCCAGTTCAAGAACAGCTTTCTTGAACTGGGTATACGTTGAACCACTATTTTCAGGCGGCGATGGAGAGCAGCAAAAATGATATTTATTTACATGTAAATGTAGCTGATTATTACTTTTAAATTGCTCTTCAAACTTTGCTCCTAGCAGATGCTGTTGCTCTTTGCAACATTCTGCTCCTGCTAAAACAGTACATACAACACACTGCTCCTACAAAAATAACTGATAGTAAAATACATGGATTTTTGTTTTGTGTCATCCACCCAAGACCACATACAGATCAATAAAGTATACGCCAAAATGCGGGCACGTTTGAGCTCTGATGTCTCTTGTCCTGGCTGTTGCAGTGTGGCCTCGATGCGTTTGGCCTACAAAGAGCTGGAGATCGACAGGAAGATGGAAGAAAATAAGCTGAAGAAACTGGAAGGCAACAAGAGAGAGCAGGCCGAGAGACTGGGCATGGGCTTTGGCAATAGGAGGTAACGTCCACACCCGCTCTCAACACTGATCATTCCCAAAAGTCTCTAGACTAAGTTCATCTTCCCTTCATTCACTTGTAATGGATCAAAGATTAATGTTGTCCCAAGATGTTTTTGGGAACCTCAGCCCAGAACTGTACTCTTCTCCGCTACTCTGTACCTACGTTTAGGCTTACACCTAGTTCACAACATTACGTCCAATCATTTTGAAACGCACTGTTGGTCACAACAACAAGAACAACAACAACAACAATAGGCTAATGAGATGTCTGATCCTGCTGCTGTTAACAATAATAAAAGAAGGCTGTGAGGAATCCTGCACTCACTAATTTGCCTCTGTATGTTTAATACGTCATTGTTTCTGTTCAGGATGTTCTCAAGGCAATATCTCCTTGAGGAAAAACCTGTGAAACATATAAAGTGGTGCGCTTAGGTGATTTGATCTCAGGGCGTCTTTCCCCTGTTTTGTGTCAATTCCATTTTTGAGGTTTTTTTTCTTCTTTTTTTTCAGCTAGAAGTGCCATTACATAAATTGGAAAATCCACCCTAAAAAGGAATGCACAAATATTTAGACAGCAATTCAATTTTGATGTTTTGTCTCCATACCCTTCAGGCTTACATGGAAAATGACAATGGTTGGTTTGTGCAGATTATCGGCTTTACAGTTTTGATTTCGCTATGCGATGAACAGTTGAAGAGCTATAGCCCTTCTTTTTTTTTACACGATCCCTCATATTTGGCCATTTTTAGTATGCAGTCAAAAAGTCTGTGTCCAATTGTGTTGGGGGTGGGCCCAGTGTTTGTGCATATGGGCAGTCATCACAAAAGCGCTGGTGTGTATTTACCGTTGCTCGTATGCTTCCTGTTTCAGTGCTGTGTCTCACTCAGTGATGTCAGAGATGCAGGTGATTGAGCAGGAGACTCCTGTGGGGGCCAAGACTTCCTCTCGCTCCAAACTGGACATGTTCGACGAGCCTGGCTTCACCTCTGGACCCCCAAAGTATGACCCTCTCATCACCTACTTCTGTCTCTGTTATGGGGTTTTTTTTCTCACAGCCCATCATGCGCTGATGTTTGATCTTTACTTGCACCATAGAAATAAAGATGGAGAAAGGTTCCCCAGGCCAGCAGTGACTCGGCACTAAACCAGTTACAGCTCATTGAACGAAATCGTGAATTTTCTTTTAATTATGATTGATTTTTTTAATGCAGGTATAAAGACAACCCGTTTACAGTGGGAGATGGTTTTGGATCCCGATGGGATTCAGAGGGAGGAACCGCCTCCTTCACCACTTCCTGGGCCCTGGAGAAAGAGGATCCCAAAGAGGAGGTCACCATCTCTAGTATACAGCCAATAGGAGAGAGGTACCTGCATATGGATATTTATGCACACACACACACACATGCTCACTCAGTCTATTTCTGTCTCCCCTTCCTCACATTCTTTCAAAGCCTAAAACCAGTCACAGTCCAGTCAGTCCAGTGTCCAGGCTCTTACACTGGACTGGTCACAGCTCTCATGTGAGGTGTTCCTCTGTTTGACCCAGGCTTCCCAGCAGAAGGAAAGCTGAAGTGTCAGCGCCGGTGGCAGAGTCAAGTGAGGCCAGGCAGAAGTTTGCCAATGCCAAGGCAATCTCTTCTGACATGTTCTTTGGTCGGGAGAGCAGCGCTGAGGTGAGGAACCTCATCTTCACCTCTATTTAAGAACAGCGACACACCTCATGCTACTTTCAAGCTTTTTCAAATCTATGTATTGGCAACCGTGTAGTGAAAGACATAAATCCTGGTCCGAGATTTCTGTATTTGATCATGTTTGTTGAAAAGCACACCTTCTTGCATGCCGTGGCTGTTGTATATTAGTTGTAACCTGTGTCTGTGGATTGAGTGTTACTCATTTTATAGACACATAGGCTGAGCTAAGTCTGAAGTATTAACCTGCTGTGATTAGCTGAGTTGACCGACTATGTCTCCTTGTAAGTCACCTTCCTGTGGTTGGCTTTTCTACAACCTCTCTCAGCCACGGTCTGCTTTTGTGGAGCGGAGTGCCTTTGATACCCAGATACTGACATTGTTGCTTTATCTCTCAGTATGAAGCAAAGACGCGACTGGAGAGCATGTCTGCCAGCACCTCCATCAGCTCAGCGGACTTGTTCGGTGAAGGCAGTGACCGTACAGGTAAGACCGCGTGTGTGTGTGCCTACATCGGTGTGTACTACCAATGTTACGTTTGATCTGATTCGATTTTGGAGCACTATTTACATATTAATGTGGGAAAACAGATTTTCTTGAAACTGCTATAACTCCTTAATGCTTCATGATATGGAGTTCATATGAATACCACCCATGTTTTATGTGAAGATAACATAGAAGTATTTCCTATGTAATTCATTAATAGATTAATTAATTGCTTAATTAGCATAACTGCTCATATTATCATGGTGATCTTGGCTGGACGTTAGGCAGTTCAAGTGCATCTGGTTTAATTATTTTAATATACTGCTAGACATAATGTATCAAAATGAAACCTCAAGTTCAAACTTTTAATTTCCCTGTCCCATTCGCTGCCAGCCATATTTAATTAAGTAATTAAAATGAGATAGCAGAGGCTGTAAATGCCTTTGCTCCTGCCTGGCTGCCTCCTGTACCGATTCCCCTCCTCCTCTCCAGGAGCGGCGGGTTTCGACAGTGTGCTCCCCTCCGGCCCAGACATCGCACAGTTCAAACAAGGAGTGAAGACCGTAGCGGGCAAGATGGCCGTTCTCGCCAACGGTGTCATGAATACGATCCAGGTGAGAGGGACGGAGTCGGTGTCATCCTTGAGCTTAGCGGTTGTTTCACATTGTAGGAACGGGGGGGGAAACAACGAGGCATCAGGCTAACTTGAACATCTACACAAATGTCTACTGTTTTTTCTTCTTCTTCTTCTTCTTTGCCCAGGATCGCTATGGCTCGTACTGAACAGACCTGAGAGATGACCAGTGACCTGTGGGAAGACGTACTGTGTAGAGCGAACCAGCCTCCTGACAGATGTGTGCGTCTGGGCGGAAGAGACGGAAAGTATAAAAGATTGCATGGAGAGAGAAATAGTCCTTCTTGCCCGTCCACTTTTAAAGACAATTGACAGGAGTGAGACAGTATTTGGTTTTCTCGTTCTCGTTGGCAGATTCTTGACTTTTATTTTCATAAAGGAAACCATTGGAGGGTGTAGTCTTTTCTAAACCAAGAATTTTGTTGTAATTTACTGTCAGAGTTTTTGGTCTTGGATTTCCAAATGATATATTTGTTAATTCTACAATATTGTATTCCTTATAAATGAATCCCAGTATTGTTTTGATTCATATTATCAAATATGATTTCATGCTTATGTCCTTTTTTGGGGGGTGTTATTGAAAAGGAGCAGTATATATTTGAACCGTTCAGCGTTAATTTGAACAAGAATCCATGATGCTTCATGAAATGCATTCGGTGTTCAATGCACTGCTGCTCACTTGCAGTACAGTTTTTCCATTTTTTCATTTACGTAACGCACTGGTAGCCACGACACCGAGGAAGCAACAAGTGGTTGTTCACTGCGTTGGGTTCAACGTAGTGCCTCGCCCCGACAAATCGTGAGCTTGTAATTTATAAGGTTTGGAATATATTTAACCCCAAACGGTTCAAAGATCATGAATATGTGGATAGCTCAATGTTGATAAGTCAGATGGAACCTTATAATTCCAAGCTCACAAAATGATTTTGTTTTCTATGCTTTTCCATTTCAACAACTTGTCATTTTCTGCCAGTTGAATCCACGTCTGCCTCCGTGTACCTCATCTCTATATAGACATGAAAAGGTTTGTTGTGTTGCTTTCCCCCCACCTCAGTGATTTCATATTTAGTTTTGGGAGACTAATAAATGTCAGTTTTGCATTTCCATCTGTCCATTGTCATAGACATATTGGAAAATATTCCTGACTTTGTTTGGTATCAACGACTTAATAAGGTGGCTCTTGTTGTGCGTCTGTCTGGCATGGTATACCCGAGTCAAAATGATTTGTGTCCAAACTAACACAAGGTACCAGTATGCCTGACTGGAGACAAGGAACCCCCTTTCAATATTTCTACGTAACTCTCAACTGTTAGGCAGAAAGGGAAATAAAGACGACCCCTTTACGTTTATGAACGTCGTATACTACCTACTGCAGTTGGAAAACTACACCAAAAACAAGCCCGTATCCTGCTGGTTTACCTAGTACTTCCACCAGAGGTTAAAGTCGGGTATACGTAGTAAGCAGTTGTATTCAATTATTTGTGGTTAAGTGGTGTGTAAGTGAATATAGCCAGATGTGTCTAATTTCAACTTCTGCGACGAAAGCGTATATAGAATCGTCTAGGTACGGTGGGAAGGCAGACATGGATCAAATCCTCTATTAGTTTTACGTCATTGATGCGGCTCATCTGTTGGATTGTACCAAAGCCACAGTCCCTTCATTTTGCATTCCAGGCAGATTTGACACACAAACCCCCAGGTTATTGAAAGGAGTTACCCAGAAGCCTTTTGTAAACTTTCATATTTTTCTTTGTGGATGTGGAATAGATTTGAGTGTCATATTTTTCCCTATGTGGCCATGCCTGACTGTTTGTCCCGCCCGTGATAAACTGCCCAAAATATAATTAACACATGGATTGAAAGGATGAAACATTAACTATTTATTTGTAGGCTACAAAATAAACGTATTCGATATGTTAATAAAAGATTGAAAACATTTGCCATCTTCATTGACTCCACTCACATAATCTTCGATTTTTGTATTACCGTACAGATGTAACTTAGCTTGTCTGACTTTGATTTATATGTGTGTGATGCCTCAATACATGAACAGATGATAATCGCCTGCATTCTTCAGACAAATAGACCATTGCAAGGATTTTTGGCAACATCAATGAAATACAAAAGCAAGGGAACATTGATCACAAACATAACATGCAACAAATGCAAAGTCAGATCAGAGCTTCTTAAAACACATTTTGAAGATCCCAAAGAAGGGTTCTCCAGTATGCCCCCGACACGAGGTGAACGGCTCCCTTAGCCTTTGTCAAGCCAATACTCTGTGGTGCTACCTACCAGAAAACAAACGGAACAGAAAAACTTGAATCTCTCTAAAAAATAATGTTATGAGAATCGTGTTAGTTTATATCCCTCTAAATCAAAGAGCTCTTATTAAATGAAATTGCCAAAATTGAAATTATTAACAATTCAAGGCTAAGGGCAACTTCAAGGTGCTCACTGTCTGCCTGACATGTGCCAATCCTCGGAATAGGAAATCGTTTTTTGGACCAGTCTGGCAAGTCTTTCGGCGTGC
>OMOT01060619.1:8938-27124 GCA_900312575.1 Acanthochaenus luetkenii | reverse complement strand
GTGTGACGCACGGGAGAGCGAACCGCAGCCCGATGGGCAGCCTGTGCGGGAATGTCGTCTAGACGGATGTTGAGAAGGGTGAAACCCGTTCTTTCATTTCAAGTGCTCTAAAAGAAGTTGAGCGGTTCTCCAGGGCCTCTGCACCTGGAGAACCACCTTGGCCCAGGACAGTTCTAAGTGGAACACGTTTTGGCAAAACGATTAGATTGCAAGGGACATTGCAAACAAATGCGGGGTGGGGAAATCCGTCTTTCGTCAAACGGGGCCTCAAGTTCATGAACATCAAAACATGCATTTATTATAGATTTGAATGTTGTTGTTGTTGTTGTTGTTGTTTTACGTGAACGAAATAGCGCGTGTGCTCACTACAAAGTGCACAGCACACTTGAGAACCGATGGTGCTCGTCCGTTGGGCCAGACCAGTTTAGGAAACCAAAGGTTTTGACGGACCTACTGGTCACGTTGCTTTAGTGCTTTAGACCCATGATCATTGGTGAGTAGTGACCATATTACATTACATTACATTACAGCATTCAGCAGACGCCTTTATCCAAAGCGACTTACATGTCATACCGTTGGCGGAGGCAGCCATGCAAGGTACCAACCTGCTCAACGGGAGCAATTCGGGGTTAGGTGTCTTGCTCAAGGACACTACAACAGATTGTTCCTGTTGCAATGCTGCAAGCTGTCACACAGCCTTCCAACACCGTGCCCTGGTGTACATTCACTGCCTCCATAGTCCCATATGGGAAACGTGGCCTAACACCATTTAGACTTCCGGTGATGCACGCATCGAACACAGCGATTGTCGCCATTCCCATAGCATCGGACCGTAGAGTGTCACTCAGCAGCTCCATGAAAATCGCCCCACCTATGTGTCTACGAGGTGAGCGTTGCGTTTTCTCCACTAACGGTCGCGGTCAGGAAAGGGCCGCAGCCGACGCCTGGAGTGCAACTTCACCCCGGAGTGTATAGAGGGGCAGCTTGTAGATCGCGTCAACGGCGTCTGCGGAGGGCGAGAGGCACCACGAAGGGGCGCTTCCATCCCGGAGACGCCACAGGGGCCTCGTTTCCCGCGCCAACAGGCTCGGGAACGGCTTCTTTCGTGTAGCCGTCACCCTGTTCAACCTCCGGTCCTCTCCGTACTTGTACTTGTCCAAGCTGAAAGGTCACGCGTGTGGTGAAACGAGCCACACGCGTGCCAGAGATGCACGCGTTGTTTTGTTCAGGGACCGCGATATGAATTCAGGTTGCAACATTCAACACCGCGGAACACATTGAACCGCTTTGTATTGTGCTCAGTGTCGTTCGCTAAGGAATAAAGGCGAGGCAGCGAGTGAGCCACCAGTCACATGGCGGGACAATCCAATCATGTGGTTGCGGAACATACGTTTGACAGCTGCCGTTGGCTCAGTAAAGCGACGACGGACGACTGACACTCCTTCATGTCTAGGTAAACGGAACAGCGGTGTTTACTTGGGAGTCCTGCAAGAACCACCTGTGCACACAGGGGTTATACGGTTATGGTCCAACGTTGACATACCCGTGTAAAGAACACGTAGGTCATGGCAGTCTTGAGTTTCCATTCATCTCCACAACTCTTATTTTTCTGTGACGGAATGATCGGAGCACGTACTTCTTTGTCACAAAAAATAAATTCATGATTTTTGGTCATTTTTACGAGTTTGTTGTGAAAATGTGACCAAATCTGCTGGGTCAAAAATATACCTACAGCAATGCCAATATTTGGTTCAATGTCCCTTTGTGCCATTTTCACCTCGATTTGGTGCTTTGCCACCCACAAGCTTCTGGTTGAATCTCTGACCGCTCCTCTTGACAGAATTGGTGCAGTTCAACTAAAAAACATTGGGCAAAAACCTGTTTGATAAATGAATCATGTTCTTCAAAGACCGTGCACAACCACCGCTGAGAAAATCTGAATTTAAAGCGCGAGCAAGTGTAGTCAAAATGTTTAGAAGTCATCTTTTCACGAAGGTAAAGTTGCACTAGGCGAGATTTGTACGTCAAAATACATCCTTATTAAATCACAAAGTGGGGCTGCAATATCCCAATGTGCAATGTCACGTCCCCACTAATTGAGACACTGTAGATTCGGTGTTTGTGCAAATCAGTGAAATCAGCCACTGCAGCATAAAATGACTGAGAAAACACAAGTCACTGCCCGTGAGTCAAGTTTAAGATTCCGTTTTTTAGTCAAATCGATGGCGGTTTGAATTCATGTACCACTGTCAAGTTTTTCCAGCGTTTGGTCCTTTCAATCTATTGTTCACGGTTAAGTCAGACTATTGATTCCAAATAACATGACAACCGAGAGAATACTCACCCGGCGACAGAAGGTATCAGTGAGCGATAAGCGATTGCAGTTCCATATTCCTTATCCGTCTCTGCAAACAGCGTTTAGTTATTTATTTGCATACTGTTCGATTTAACCAGTAGAGAGGCCTTACTGCAATGTCATATAAACTTTTGCTTCTCAGTTGTGATATGCCTCACTTTCCCTTCTAGAACAGTGGAGGAGAGGGACCTACGTAGCTGTCTTTCATCTCCCCTAAGGTCCTCGTCATGCAAGTCTTAGACACTCCAGCGTCTGACTTATCAGTATTCATGCTCGTACATGTTCATCAAAACATTTAGTACGGATACAACTCATACTCTCCCTAGCCGTTACTTGCCACATGTCGCTCTCCTCGTAATGTTTGTGGATGTAACCTATTGATATATATTGTGGTTTGTGGGTGTCACATATTTGGCCTACCCGTCATTGGCTTATCGTTTCTGCATCCCAAATCAAATGACAACATGTCCAAAGCCAAAAGATGTTGCCTATTTTGGATCATTTGCGTACAGACATCGTGTGGTTTGTAATTCTTTCTTTCTTTCTTTCTTTCTTTCTTTCTTTCTTTCTTTCTTTCTTTCTTTCTTTCTTTCTTTCTTTCTTTCTTTCTTTCTTTTTATTTGTAATCCAAACGAACGCACTTGTTTGTTTGTTTTTCATCTCTTTCTCAGACAGGAAAAGTACAATAGGCACTTTCTTCTCTCCAGAGTTAATATCCAAATCAGGATAGTCATAAGAAGCTTTTCTAGGTGAGCTGTTGAAAGTCACCACAAAGGATTTGCCAGTTTGTTTGCATCTTTCTGTTGGCTTACGTGTAAACACACATCACCAAGGGAGAAGGATCTGGGCTTCCGCTCTGGCCAAGAATGCAATGATTCATTGATTCATTAATGACATAACGTATGTCATTTGGTAAGCTGATTTGCAGGTGTTTACTGTAAGCGACATATACATATACAAAACGGCGCTTGCGCCTGTGTGTGTTTGTGTGCCTTAATACAAGTGTGCATGTGTCAAACTGAACCTGTCGGGGTTCATAACAGTGTCAACTCCTATCTGTCAAAGTTACATTAGAAAACATGGAGCGGGGCCAAAAGAGTCATGGTTCTTGGTTCTCATGTAGCCTGAGCAGGTGTGTCACCTGCATGCACACAGAAAAAGGTCACGCTTCTATCCACACATGCAACTGCACATGGAATGGTGTTCATGTTTGTTGTGTGCACACATGTGAATATGCACGAATTCTTATGTCACAGTAGTCTGTAAATTACGACTAAATGATACATTCTCAGTCCTACAAATGTTTGCTTGTCATTTAACTTCATCCAGTTGTGCAAAGGGAAACAGCCGGTGTGTATAAGGAGTCCTTTGTTCCACTCAAGTGCTCTGTAGTGATGACAGCTGATTAATAATGGAGCCTGTTTGTTGACTTTGAGCCTTCTGTTGAACCTCACACTGAAGCCAAAGTCCCAGCATATGAATAGGAAACAATTATGATGATTAATGAGACTGAACAAAGATAATACAATGTTATTTAGGCCAGATATTTAAGCTTCTTGTTTCAAAGTGATCAAATGTAAAGTAAAAGATGAATGAATATAGACATTTTTTTGTAGGCTTGTAGCTGTCCTTTTCTTGTTTCAAATTACATTGAACATACTGTAACATTTCTCACAAGCAAGTTTTTAGCCGAGGTAATTTCATAGACATTAGACGTCCCGATTGCGTACCTCACCCTTTTGTTCTGTGCAAAAGTCGCACTTTAACCAAGTCCAACTCTTAAAAGACAGTCACTCTCTGTTCAGCCTGTTCTATGCGACATTCCCCTAGCATTGATTCGTTTCTCTATTTTAGTAACATTCTCTTTTGTGTTTTCTTAAAGGCGTTTGATGATACTGTGCAAACAGGATGAGATGCGTGGATGGATTGTTATCCCCGAGCTCTGCCTCATGGCTGCATGAAGTGAAAACCTTGGAAATCAGCGTTTCGTAACATTTGCCCCAGGCATCCTATAGGTCACCCAAACCAGCCAGCATTGTTAACGCCCCTACTAATATCAATTTCACTCTACGGTGCAACTCCCAATTTCTCTGTCCACGTTTATATATCATCTAGTACACAGACCAAACAGCTCAGATTAGTTAGCAGTGGGAAACACTTAGAAGATGTCATTTTTGTATAGATTTATTTTCGGGTCGATTCAGTGACTAGAAGTATCACTGATTACGCATGTTTCACTCTTTGTCCCTCAGTGCTGCAGAGCCTGATAGGAAGGCTGAGGACGGAGACGCCTTGCCTGACACTGGCAGCAAGAGGCCATCTCTCTACGCCACTGCACCCAGGTCAAAGGTCAGTTATGGCCATCTGAAAGTTGTTTGTGGTTGAACTCTTGTCTGTTCACAGGGTATTGATAAAAAACTAGAGTCTGTTCACCGTGTTTCAACGATCTTAAGTATTTCAGACAGTGCAGTCAAGTTTGAAAGATTTGACGAATAGAGAGGAGCGATACGAACCATCCTTCAGGCAAGCGGAATGCCTGCACGACTTGTGCATTCCAAGCGATTGCATATTCCAGTTTGCTGGAACATAAACAACTGGAATATGAACAATCATATGTTTATATAACAGTATAGGGGTTACTTTCAAGTTTTCAATGTAAAAAAAATGGAAACGTGTAAATGTGTTTCCCTGTCACACATTCACTCTCAACTTATCCCCGTTCCGTTCCCTCGTCATACTAAACTCATATTCATGCCTTGCTTATTGGCAAAGGTACATACCCCAGAAAATACAACTCAAGACCTAAACTGAATGACTAGGCACACATATAATATACTGTGCACCAATAATACACCAAGCAGCACTTATGTCAATAACATTTCAACTTATAGAGTTGGTTCAATTTACTTAATTTCCCAAGGAGTCGATTTTAGTGAACTGCTGTAATGACACAGCTTAATTTGATTTCCCCTGAATCTGATGCACTTTCGTCTCATGGCAACCTCAGGTCTTGTTACAGTATTGTAGGTATATTAGTAGATATCATCTCTCTGTCACTCACTCTGTCTCGCCCTCTTGCTCTTTGAAGGCAGGACAGGCTTTTAGGTTTTCTCCCAGCCCTCTACGGATATCAGAGGCTTGTCCGAACAGGAATAATGTCTGTTTGTGAAAGAAGAGTCAAATGGCCTCCTATAGGTGTATTTTGTCATCTCCTGTGCAACGGTAGCTGCATTCCACCATTGGTTTGTAGCCCCTCCTCTTCTCCCTCGAGGGGCCTGCTTGCATAATCATGGCCCATCTGATCAACTCCCTCATTAAATCACACTCAGTTAGCAGGCATATACAGTATATGTTGCAGACTGCAGCTGATTGACAGTTTTCCAGTCCCACTCTAAAGGTCGCCACGTCACAGAGAGTAACAGACCCGAGTTCTGTCAAAATTCTGTAGTCTCAGTGCTGATTGTTGAAGATTATGCTGCAAACCAAACAATTACTTGTATAATCGCCATTTCTCACTGTGTTGTATTCAGAGTATTCTGGCCTCACGTATTCAGGGATGCGTGCAGTAAATGTAATAGATAGGTGACTAGGTACGTAGGCAAGACGAGCGATACGTCTGACGCGCCACCCGTTTGTCCCTCCAGCAGAGGGTGCCATTACTATGTAGCAATGTCTTGGTGCGACTGTCCAGTTATGATCTGGCTGCTTTGTGGCTGTCGCCTCTAGGATAGCTGACATGGGAAACTATGAAAATCCTTTTGTATGATTTGCTTCTTAACCTTCAATTGTATTCGGAGAAACGTGATGATGAGAGAGTCAGCGGGTGAATGTGTGTGTGTGTTTGTGCGTGCGTGCACAATCTGTATGTGTGTGTATACTGTATGTATGTCCTCAGAAGATGTCATCTCTCAACATTAATTGATAGACAATCGTATATCTGCAAGCGTGGGATGTAGTCTTTATTTTCATTGTATGCATGTCTGAGTTTCTGGAGGAAGCTTATCAAAGTTAAATGGTGAAATAATTACAAGGACACGGATCTCAATCTGTCGCTACTAATGATCATAACTCAGTGCTCACATGACCTCTGGCTACCTAACAGCAGTTGTTGCTTTTTGGCCAACTTGCAATGCCAGACCACACACAAATTTCCTTTTTAAAATGGTAATTATAAACCTAACCCTTACCTTAGCCCTAACCTTAACCTCACGGGACATTATATCTACATTTTAACCTCAAATGGAGATGTAAGACAAAATACGTTGTTTTTTAGTGATTTATATAACTAGATAGTGCAGCAGTGTGTTGATCTCTGTCCCTTTGTAGTATATGTCAGTGATCGTGTGTGTACATATGCGCGTACAGGGGTTTACCGAATGTTTACTGAAAACATCTCCGGTTTAATGTGCCATGCTGTACCTGTGACTTACACAACAGTTACCCCATCCAACCATCCACTGTGGACCTAACTCAAATTCCACTTTCATTGTTGTCTTTGCTTTTCATACCTTCCACACCGTCATTGAAGGAGGAATTCCCACTGGCACGCCCATGATGAAAATCTGGCAGATAGCAATGACAGCCAGCCTTATGTTTCATTCCCCATTGTCAACAAGGCTCAGCAAAACATACACACACGCACCAGAATAGCATCACAGCTATCTCTGTTTTGAAATGAATGTCTGACATCAAGAGCATGCTTTTATTTCCTTGTAAATAACTGGGCAGGAAACACCTGCGACCTCCCAGTACATCGACATCTTCTTAAACTTCCCTCCCCCAAATGACTCGCCTCATCTCAGTCCTATGAAATTACAACTCACTTTTTTTTAAATAATGTAATAAGACTTCATTGTTTCTTAGGAAGGTTATGACTTTAGTTTAATAATAAACTACCCTGGCTAAGCGGGCAGTAACATTAGGGATAATGTGAGAGTAAACCCACTTAAACTCAGTTTACCCACCTTCTTAAGCTTTTTGTTTTTTTTAGATCATAGAAAATCGTATCAGACTATTTAACAGACAGTCAAACTCTACTTACCACTATACTTACCATGAAGTTTTGGGGGTAAAATCAACACTAAATCTTTTACCAAGCCTTTCAGACTGCACTATTTATGCCAGTAGCTCCTAACGTATAGTAGATT
Source organism: Acanthochaenus luetkenii (assembly GCA_900312575.1). Classification (NCBI taxonomy): domain Eukaryota; kingdom Metazoa; phylum Chordata; class Actinopteri; order Beryciformes; family Stephanoberycidae; genus Acanthochaenus; species Acanthochaenus luetkenii. Next base: position 19,621 of record OMOT01060619.1, on the reverse strand, counting down.
GTGTTCCACTTGTATTGCATGAACTGTTTTCAGGGTGGAGCTGTTTGTGCTGCTTGGAATGAAGGCAGGGTGTCAATGTGTTTCTTGTCCACAAGTGTAGAAATAATTCATAAACAGTGGTGTGCATATTCTTAATTCTTATGATCACCATTAAAAGAGTAGAGTAGAAGTATTTAAAAATGACGAATGAACCCTTTACTTGGGCTTAAAACAATGGTTGTGATTTTTATTTATTTATGAAAAAGGTCTGTTTTGGGGTTTATCACACACTGTTTGTAAAAATGTGGGCATTGTGGGCTATTTGATGTTTGCATTATGACTAGGGGTGACATTGTGTTATGTTACACACCAAGTGTTGGCATCACATTTGTAGAAGTTCTGGCGTTCGATTTTTAGAGGCTTTTAGTCAGACCGTGTAATTATGTAACAATGTTTTTACGCTGCCCTCTTGGCCAGGTCACTCTTGGAAAATAGATTTTAATCTCAATGAGTTCTTTACCTGGTTAAATAAAGGAAATTGAATTGAATTATGTTTTATCATCATGTTAAACATGTATAAATGCCTTGACATTCTGAAAAGTCTTGCATTTCCCAGAGTAATCTCTCTCTCTCTCTCTCCTCCCTCTCAGGTCAAAGACTACAGCTACTCAGAGTTGGATCTCCGTAAACCCAAAAAGTTTGGTAGCTTCACCTTTGGTCTTAGAAAGAAGAAGAAGAAGGAGGCTGAAGAGAACTTCTCTAAGAGCACCATGGGCCTTCATAGCCCTGGCATTAAAGAGCGAGAGGAGGTACCTTTTGTTCAAATGTATATTTTGTGCTTTCTTTCTTTCCTTTCTTAACTGAATTTGGTGTTGCATTAGCAGTATCTCTGTGTCATCACATATACTCTGTTTCTATGGTTTATCTGTATCTGAAAAGTGCTCGGAAAGTAAACTATTCATTATTTATTTCATTGCAAATTTACATTGCATAGGAGCCTCTGGACCTCAGTCAGTTGGAGTTTGATCAGGCTAAGAAGAAAGTGATGCTCAGTATGTCTCAACCGGTGCTCAGCATCCCATCTCCTTCCGCCACAAACCAGTCAGAATCATATGTCCCTCTCGCCAACCGATCCCAATCATCTGTCACTCTCAACAACCAACCAGAATCTCAGGAACTGGTGATGGACAGCTCTGGTCCTTCTGACGTTGGCACGGAAGTAGGAAGAGCACCAATTGCTACGATTCCCGAGCTGCAGTGGGATGAACCAATGATATCGGTTTCTTCAGAGGAGGAAGAGAATATTGCTGTTCTTGACAACCCATCCCAACGTCTTTACAAGTCCTCTGCCAGAGTAGATGCCTTTATTGCTGAGCCTTCCCCTGGTGCTCACACGGACACCTCTGCTTTCAACACAGATTCCGCTAGGCGTCATAATGACGTTTCAATGTCTCGCCTTGAAACGTCTATTCCTGAAACTGCCACCGGTGTTGTCACGACTGTCACTACTGGTGAAAACGGTATTCCTTCTGCCAGTCAAGCAGCTGCGTACGAGTCACTGTTCTCTCCGAGTTCTGCCTCTGAGATACGGCCTTCCATCTCAAACCCTGGTCTTACTGAGAGAATTCATCTCGACACTGACTCAGATCTTGTCTTGGGTGAAAACCTCAATGAATGTCACACAGAAAGGAATATCACTGAGCCTAGCCTGTCGACCACATTTGAGTCTGACTCTACTGCACCCAGATTGGATGACGCTAAAGCTGTTTGTACCAACGTGACTAGGAGAAAGGTAACTTCTACTACTGAGGGATCCAGCATTGTTGCTAGGTCGAAGAAATATGCATCCGATGCTCTCTATGAATCTCTCTTCCCTCTAAGCTTTACCTCTCACCACATTCCCACCACTGCTGACCCAGAGCAACTTTCCTCAACAGACTCAAATGACGCAAATCCACCCTCCTCTCTCAATTTACATTCTGACCCAGTTGGGCAAGACATTGATGACACTGATAATATTTCTTATTCAGAGGTGACCCTTTACCGTCCAGGGATGAAGTCTGACAGTTTTGATCCTGTTCAAGACACGGTCACTTCAGTCCCTGAGGTTCAAAACTCTGCTCCTCCCAGTTCTGATTATCTAAGATCTCCAGGGACAGAAACTGAGGTCGCTGACTCCAAACAGAGACTGGCTTTTGTCACAGTTACAGACACCACCCTGACGAGTGCTGATCCTGGATGTCCCGCTCATGTGCCTGAAACAACGGCTGCGGTGAAGGGTCCAGAGATAGAAGCTGAAACAATGGAGGAGACCGGACAGATTGATGGGTATGGTATGCCTCAGAACCCAGTGTATATTAGCATAAGATCAGATGGTGGCAGTGCCATGGACGTCTACTACAGTGCTGTGGAGGACAACACGCAAGAGAGTGGAGATGAAGCGATGTACACGGTGGATGAGAGAGAAGAAACATCTCTATCTTCTTCTATGGTGGATGAGAGGAAAGAGGTGGGGCCGCGTGTGGAGATTCCACGGCAGGGGAAGATGGCAGATGGAGAGAGAAACGAGAGAGAAATGGGAGATTTGAGGTTGATTGCTGAGGTGGAGGTAAAGAACGAAGGCGAAATGTCCTATGAAGACAAACCAGAGCGTCTCGATAGCCGAATTGAAACGGAGCGAAAATGTAGAGTTCGGAGGACAGCAGTTCAAGGGCGGGAAGATGGAACTGCTCTGTTTCTAGAAGACGTTGATGGAAGGAGGCAGGAGGAGGAAGAATCAACAAAGGCATGGCCACAGATGAAAGAAAAGGGGGAGGAGGAGAGAAAGGAGTTACTGGCCACACCGGTTCAACAGGTGAACGCGCTGATGGAATGTGAGTCTGCTCCGCCCTACAGTAAGACGCATGGACAGGGTGAGGCGTCAGAGGGGAACTGTGCCGCGGCCACACACACTCGCCTGGGAACAGAAGACCACCCCGATAGACGGACACAATATCCGGCATACAAAGACATCAGTGCTGAGAATACACATAATGCCTCTTGCAATGCAGAGAAGGAAGACACGATCAGACACACACTCACTGAAGATGGAGAGAAAATAGACGGGTACACATTCAGAGAGGCAGAAGAGCACGTTGTGCCGACCGGTGCTGAGAGCAAGGAGAGCCGTGCCGACGCACACCAACCGGACGCACGAGCTGCAGATACACACTCCGAGAGAGACGGCCGTCCGCCAGCAGCACATCCCAACCCGCCTCAGGGGTAAGTGACACAGAAGTTTGGGAAGGCTGCCAGCTAGGGAATGTACAGCCCCTACAATATGTAGCCTAAGGGGTAAGTTAGATTCTGCTATGGTTATGCTGGTAATGTAAAGCGATTTATAAAGCTTCACACGTACTGTACACTTTCTGATGCACACACGTTCAGCGACGTAACCCACAAGTTCACCGGGTGTTTCGATCCTTCGCCATCAGAAAACCCTCAGCCTGGTGACCCGGCTCTGGTTGATGGGTCGAAGGAGCGCGTGTAGTCCACAGATCGCTCTTCTGGATCCACATACAGTATGGAGATGTAGCACGAAGCACACTAGCGGAGAATGTGTCGATCCCGATTCGGCCGTCCCGCATTGTCTGAACTATCACTCGTGTACTGCAAGGATGCCATAATGGTTTATGATCGTTTCTGTAGATGCTGCATTTAAATCTGGACTGGAGATGAGCGGTTTGGCTAAGAATCCGCCAAGAAAATACTATCAATAATTGAATCAAGATTCTGTGGCTTACGGTTTGGTTGGCAGGTTAAACGTGGTGCATACCATGGAGGAGTTGGCGGTTGTAACCGTGCCTCAACCATTTGACCACATACCTCTGAGGGGAACTTGCTCTCTGTGGCACAGCAGCATGGTGTGTGTGTGTGTGCGTGTGCGTGTGCGTGGGTTTGAGCATGCATTTTCACACTGGCTTGTTTTGCGTTTGTCAGGCGTCTCAGGCAAAGAGCTTGGCTGCCTTTTTGTTTTTGTGAGATGATAGAAGTGATGGAGCCTAATAGATGTTTTTTTTTTCCTTAGGAAAATGTAAGACCTTCCTGAGAATTGGTGGTACTTTGTGACACATGCAGATTTACCTTAGCAGCTTTCTTATCTGAATTCAGTTGAATCTGAATCTTACACACCTTGCTCTATCACATCATAAGGTAATCTGCTGGCTACATATATAATATATGATAAAATGTGCACTTGCTATATAACTACGATATATCATGTTGTATGTAACTGGTTGTGTAACAATGATGCATTTGGTGCTCAACTCACTTTCAGTTTTATATGGTAGGATCAGTTTGGTATATGTTGTTTATGTGACGGATGTCTTATCTGCAGCCATAGGCCAAGTCATTTTGTATTGATAACAGAGTCGTTTACCTAAACGCACCATCTTTCTCCACCTCAGACCACATTACAGTCAATGATGTCTACTGGCACTGTACCGGTCACTTTTTGTGATATGTAGATTAAACCACAAGATGGCAGCTAAGACTTGTCTTTCACTTGTGTGTGCAAGAAGCTGGCTTGCATCTCAGATTTGGTCTCAGATTTGGCACCCAGAGCATATTTAACAAAGCATGAATGGAGGGTTCTTCAGTGATTTGGGCAACAACAAACAAACAGGCATAGTATGCTGCTGATTTGGAACATGCCATGCATTATTAAAGGGGTTCTTTATAGCACCAAACAGGGTTCTACTCTGGTACATGCCTAAAGTACCATTTAGGTTAAGAGTGTAATGTCATTTAAAAATAATGAAATAGAAAAGATACAACAAACTGGCACTGCATCATCAATAAAGCTAAAAACACCGGGAAATATTGTGGCAGACGGAGGTATTTTAGGAGGGGCGGTGCGGGCCGTTTCCTGCTGGAGACAGCTGAGCCCATTAGGAGGATCGGGGTCCGTGGACACTCTGTCCACCCAGGAGTGTGCCATAATATTTCATCATTGCAGTATGCTTACCAATACCAACATTAGGCGTGTGCTTGGGTAATGCTCATCATGTTGCTCATCATGTTGTTATTTCGTAACCTGCCACCAACCAAGCCCCGGCCTCCTGACGGACAGGCATGCTGATGCTCACTGACGGATGAACAAGGCAGTGAGCCAGCCCCACCTGTCCCACGGGGTTCCTGTGTAGTGGAGTCACGAGGAACAGTAACCATTTTAGAGTGGAGATCCACATGACACATTTAGCGCCGTACTCTGATTGATAACCACAGGAAAGCATATTGCTCGTGTCGTGAGGACCACAACAGCAGTATGGCCGCCTGCCTGTGTCGGGTCCAATCCGTAGTTGTTGAAACCAGAAGTCGGAGAGTCTTTATAATCCACGTTCACGAGTGGGCTGTGATTAAAGCCCGTTTTCTTGTTTCACTGTCAAAACTGGTTTTCCCTTAGTATTCAGTACCTAGAGTCAAGGCCAGCAGAGGCACATGTAGGTCCAAAAAGCCGGGCGGGGGTCTTAGCCACTACACCATCACTGAGCTTTGTCCTTTGTTTTCTGTCCACCCCCCCGTTACTGACTTGTCTGTCTTCTGACAACTGACTTGTGGCACGAGTGGAATGACAAACCTGTGGAGAATTCTGCGGTAGACTTTCTGTCAGCAGAACATATGGCGTCATTATGTCCCAAGTGCTCTTGTTCTGACGGTAATAACAGGATACAAGTGCTTTTCAGAATGCATCCTCTTAACACTGTGCATTCTCGGGCATTGGCTGAGTTTGCCCAAGTCACCACGAACTGGAAGCTGTGTCTCATCATATCACGTTTGACCGATGAGGCCAACCGTCAACTTCTAATCTAGTGTTTTGCTTGCTCTCCACCAATCAGAATCAGTTGTAGCAGGCTGTGAATAGATCACTGACAGTCTTTAGACCCATTCTGGACAGCACGCCGACACATTTACACTCAGCAAGGAGCCTTCATCAAGAGCATACGCAAACACAATGCATCTGTAAATCACATGCATGCTTCATGGTTGGAGAACGACAGCTAGCGTGACAGACACAGTCATTTTGGATGTATTTAAACACAGGGCACAGTGAACCTGTTTTGTACTGCGTAATCAGCATAACAAAGTAATTGTGATGTTTACTTGGCTGCGGTTACCTCTAATAACTCTGATTGAGGTTAGGTATAATTCAACTTGAGTCCGTTGTGGTCATTGTGCCATGAAGCCTCAGGACAGAGGGCATCTCTTGCAGGAATCCAAAGAAGGGAACTGTCACCTTGTCACATTGTCAATCATCTCTTCTTCATTCCCTGCAGATATGCATAGCGAACGGGGGCAAAGCAGGGTCCACACACTCACAGATTCCCACCCAAACCATGTATTTTTTAGATCGTCGGTCAACCAAACCTTAACACATTCTTCACGTTTTTTGTTTCAGCCTGTGATTACATTAGCCATGTCAACACATATTTGACTGTCCCCTCTGTTGTCAGACTGTAAAATGATGGGGATTAATCACTACTAATGCTTGCAGACACTTGTGAGTTAGCTGTACGATGCAAGTACACTGATGGCCTGTGTCTGTTGGCACAGAATTCGAATTGGCAGTACTTCAAAATCAACATTAATAAAGCCCATGCATATTCTGTGAGTGACTGATGTTGACATTGCTTTGTGTTTTGTTTTTTACTAACCCAAACTGCAGGTGATATTTGTTTAGGGAAACCGTGTAGTTCTGTGTACTTCTTTCATCAGAACAACATCTGATGTATACAATATCCATAAAACATAATTCATCGTATCATTAGTTTGTTCATACCCCCCACACACTATCTCTTTTACAGTTATTGAAACAAATACATATAACCTTCATCAGGTTGGTGTTTGTTTGTTCCTCAAAGCTGCATACTCCTGTGAGCCAGTTTTAGGATGCTACGAGCCACAAATGACGCCATGGAGAAACGTAATTGTGTGGGAAATCTTCCTTTGTTGTGCAACACGTACATTGTCACCCCATGATCCAATGTGTTTAGACTGAACATACGCAGAACTATTGTTTAGGCTCAGGTTCCTAATTTAGACTGGCACACGTTCTCTAGTACAGGTGTGTGCATGGATCTTAATGTGTGTGTGTGTGCGCGCGTGCATGCATGTCTTCATAGAATGACCATGTACATGCATGCTAGCTTAATGTATGTATGTATATATGCGAGTGTGCACTTGCATTTGCCTGCTCTATCTCTCACTCACTCACTCACTCACTCACACACAGACACACACACACATACACACATGTGGGTGTGTGATAGTGTTTGACATTGTAATTTGCATATTACAGTCAAGTGTAAGACGAGATATAGGATGTGTGCCAATGTTTGGGTGTGCCCTCCAGTGCAGGTGTGGTGCTGCGGTTGGAGCAGCTCTGTACCCGGAGGAGTTCTTATCCAACTTAGGAGAAAATTGTTCCCCCAAAAAAGAAAAGGAAGAAGAAGAATGAATGGAGATTTTAGCAGTGTTTTTGCTAGATAAACATTGGCTGTTTTGTGAAAGGAATGCTATTTAAAGTGACAGTTCACTCTCAGAATTGAAGAGTACCAGAACTCAGAAGTGGTTTGTGGTTCAGATGAGCTCACCTCCCTGCCCATCTGCTATGTGGATCCAGTCGTATGTTTCTGATTTGCAAGGGAAAATTACCCACCATGTTAATGTTTCTGTAAACAATGTTTCAGTTAATTGCCATCTACAGAACAAAAGCGTGATCCCAGAGTTAATGATCCTGTGTGGTCAGTGTGTGGAGGATGTTCATGGATACCAATCAAGTCAAGTCAAAGTTGATATATATAGCGCTTTAAAAACAAAGCAAGTTTGTGCAAAAGTGCTTTACAGAATTGGTTATTAAAGACAATAGAAATCCAATTAATAAAACAAGATTATAATACAAATCAAGAAGAATACAAACACATAGGAGCTGAAAAATAAATAGACATACACACGGACACACCCAAACACACACACACATACGCACACAGTCATAAGTATGTACATCCACAAACACATGGTCAATCAAAATAATAAGCTAGTAAGTAAAAATAATAATGTGCTTTTTCCTATTTGAATTAGGAAGAAGATCCGGTAGGTTGGTTATTTGTTATTGGCTTATTTGGTTGGTTTGTTATTGTTATTGGCATGGGTGTGGACATTTCGACCAATCAGGTCGTTTCTTACACGCGCAATAACAAACACGGTGATTCGGTGTTGGATCTTCTTCCTAATTTAAATAGTTGACATTTTTATTTCCCCCAAAAACGCTGAGTCGGGTTTGTTCATGTTTGTTTGTGCGCTAAAAGTGTGACCTGTTTTGCCGTGCTGTGGGGAGATAAATAAATTGTAAATTAAATTATCAAGTTTTAATCAACGGAGCAACTATTGAAGATATCTCACCAATATTTAGAGTTACATCATGGCAAGGTAACTACACAACCCAAACCTCTACCAAACTTCAAAGATGCTTTAAGAAATTACTCATGTGCATGCGAACTGAAAGGCAATGTCCAATATGGCGCCGCGGAACATTTTGGATACACCTATATTATGTGCTGGTGCACCTAAATGAAAAGGTTAGGCGCACCAGTGCCACCAATGTAAAAAGTGAGTCTGGAGCCCTGCCCTGTATCATTTGCATCGTTAGCTTTACATGATCACCACACCCTAGTGGAACTGCTTGAAATGCACTTCCTGCCCTCTATGTGCCTCTCTTTCTTGTCTGTTTTTGTCATCTTCGTGTATCCCCCTTTTTCTCTGTCTCTCAAGGTCCATGAATGCTTCAGGTATCCCCAGACCGGCTCTAGACGTGTTTGCTACAGAGATTCAGCTGACTAAAGCTGAACTGGAATCAGTTGACAAGATGAATTCAAGTTACAGCACCCTGAGCACCACGCTCTCCATAAAACCCTGCAATCCCTCTGACGTGGGCATGGACGAATCCAAACAACGTTTCCGTAAAGTATCTCTGGTCACTGAGACTGATACTACTGATCTCAGTCAAGATACGGACTTTAAAAAAACAAGCACCACTGCAACCGAGTCAAATAGAACAGATCTAGGGTCTGTCACACCAGAGTATACATGGAGAAACCGATTGGAGACGATTTCTCAGTATAAACCTGCCCTAACAGAGGAGTCCTCTCTTTCTGACTCTCTGAATTCCAAAGTGTTTAACACCTACTCCGGCACTTCCCCCGTGTCCTGCTCTGCCCTTCCCGAGGCTACAATGTACACACGACACCGCACCACTTCCCCTTCCTCCTCCTCCTCCTCCTCCCTAGAGACACATAGTTTCCTTGGCAACAGGCTGAGTGACGGGACCGGAGTTCATCTGAGCCGTGAGAGCGAGCCAGCGAGAAGAGAAGATGAGTGGAGGAGGAGCGTCGGGGAGCAGGAGGAGCTTGCTGCACCTGCAGGCGAGGGAGAGGGACAGAGGGAGAGAGACGCAGAGCCCGAGAGGATAAAGTCAGGCTGGGACTCACGACGGCTCCCAGTGTCTGGCTTCTCCTCGGCACATCAAACCAGCCACGACGACGGCTGCAAAGGAGACGATCCCTCCTCTTCCTCTTTTTCTGGAGTATTCAAGGCCACACGCGTGGAGCTGGTCACCGACCCCACAACACCCTCCTCCTCCCCCATCTCCCCTGACACGGGCTCCCCCTACCAATGTGACATGGAGAGCCTGGTGGATACCCTGAAGAGCATGGGACCTCCCCAGAGACAGAGGAGCCTGCGCGGGGCTCCCCAGGGCCTTCTTATCTCTGCCCTGCCGCCAATTGTTGAGGATGCCTCCAGCCCTAGCGTCTCCATCATCCCCACCTCCCTCGCCAGTCCAACAAAGTCCCCACCAGCGGCAGGGGCCCCGGCTCCCAACGGACTCTACACTCTACCTGCTGACCTGGGGCTCAAGAGGAGTATCCCCAAGGACACGCGCTCGCCGATGGATATGATGAAGCAGAGCCAGAAGGTACAGCACATTCAGACTCATATTCAATAAGTCTTCCTCGTTGGGTGAAAACCTCATATCTCCACCCTGAAACTTTTCAGGAACTAAGAAAAGTAGCCTTGTTTTTAGCTTGATGGCAACAATTCATTTTTGAGTTCATCCTAATGCATGGAACAGAAAACTGTTCTATACATAGGCTCGGGACATAAATTAACGTATAAAAGTATTATTTTGTATGTTTCGTTGTTGTTTTAAGTGTGGCTATACTTACTGCATGTTTCCTATCACCTGCAGGAGCAACAGCAGACTGGGGACAGGGGCCTGAACATGCCTTTCAGAGCCACTGCTTCCAGTAGTATTGTAATAAGAAAATCCTTTGACTCTTCTCCTGAAGACTTACCAGCCCCATTGTCCAATAGAAACGGAGTACTTCAGTCTTCCGGTACTGGTTCTCGCCTGGACAACAGTGTCCTTTTTGCCAGCTACAGGCCAGCATCCATAGATCAGACACTGGAAAATGGCAAGGCAAACCCACTGGCCCATCGCTCGCTCTTCCGCTCTGGCTCGCTACCAGAGTTGGGGCCTTCACACGACCGCATGAGCATGGGACCAAGGGAGCTTGGTGGATTCGGCATCGGAACAGACCCGACGGTGTCCCGCTACGAGCGCCTCTCCTTCCTATTGAACTCCTCGTCCTCCACTTCAGGCTCCTTGAG
>OMOT01060618.1:0-13512 GCA_900312575.1 Acanthochaenus luetkenii | reverse complement strand
ATGCGTATGCTTGTGAACTAAGAATATTCAGTTGTGATTTCTTTGCTGTAAGTTGAACCTTTCACCATCTTTCCTTGCTTGCTGGTGTTTAGGTCACTACATTCAGGCCAACCACCAGCTTTTCCCTTGTTTTCTTCCTTTTATCATTTGCCTAACGTCTGCATGAGCTACAATATGGTCCCTTAATACTTTGTGTTCATGTTTTGTTTTGGTCATATGGTCTACCTGCCTGTTTCTCTGAGTTAGCATATTAGCATCCCACTTCAGGCAGGATTTTGTGACGAACCGAATGTGCCGCCACTGACCTTTTGTGTGAAGCCTTGAACGTCACGACAACACTCACGCACGACTATGTTAAAGCTTTCGTTCAAGAATGGTGTAATGTTGCAAACACGCACATAATGTTCAAGTCAAGCGTATTTGTTTAGCCCATAATCAGTTACAGTCTCAAAGGGCTTCACAGCGCCTACGTTATGAGACGACAAATGAAAACGACATGCCCCAAAGTTTTCTGCTGGTCGACTCTTGTTCAAGTCCCCAGTAAGACGTGACTAATAGGTTGACACACACACACACACACACACACACACACACATACATTCACACACGCAAACATTCAAACACACAGAGTACTGGTGGCAAATTATGTCTGCGCCCTCACTAAGCCATGGACGGCACTGTGAGCTGTCACCCTGCTCCTCGCCATACCGTTGTAATGACAGTGATTCTTGTCATTACCAGGAAGAGGAGAAGTTGAAACTGGGGTGTGATTCAGCATTCAGTCGAAAACCGAACAAAACGGAAGAACGACACACAACCGTTGTTTGACTGGCAAGAATTCTCAGAAGATTCATGTGAACTATGGCTAACCATGAAGTTGGACAACACTCACAGGAAAGACTTTTGGGGTTCATATTGCCAGCAGCAAGTGCTTATTGTCACCATTAGGGCGCATGCTGTAGGTTGTAGGCTTGTCACTACAGTGTGGTGCGATCCTCTCACATTTGGGGTTAGCTATCCACGTTCCTCACAGGAAGCATCAAACATCCATTGCTCCATCCACCCTAGAAATATCATCTTCATCTGGTTGTTGATTTTTTTTTTACCTGAATATCGTCGACACCTGAGCCTGATTTCAGAGCTTGTTCAATGTTACCCATCAGTATAACCTGTTCTCAGCCTCTCATTTTGATGGTTTCACCAACGTTATCATGCCAATCATTTAGAACTGGTGGTGCCTCAGCAGAATGTCAATCATTGCCTACCACTAAAACCTCCATAACTGACGGGACACATGTCATGCTCATGTTTCTGAGGAAACGGGAACTGTATGGATCATGTTTGCTTGAGAAAACAACTTTGTTTTGTATTTCTGTATTCCATAGTGCCACTTATTGCTCAATATTAACATTGTTACTGTAACAGCTTCTTTACTTCAGGGTTGAGTTGAAACTAAAATTATCATTTTGTCGTTTTGGACTCCTGTGTCAGTTATTGCCCCATTGTTTGCACTATTTGTACACCCAACATTTCACCCTGAATAAGCATAATCTGCAACACCAAAATAGACCACATGGGGGAGCTTGGAGACGTCAGACAAAACCTTTTGATTCCGTGCATCATTTTCGATTACCAAGTGACAAGGAAAGTCATCCCTGTTCCTTCCTACATCCAAGCCAACCATTTTCCATGTTAAGGAAAAATTAGGTCAAGTGACATCATCTACTTATAGAGCCACAGCTGTAAGAATATCGCTGATAATCAATAAACAGGTAATGTGCAGACAAAAGTAGACACAATACGTAAGTAAAAAGACAATTTATTTGATAATCAGAATATACAAAGCAGTGGCTGAAGTAACCGAACGTCATTCTGGTTCTGAGAGAGGCAGTCTTGGGCACAAAACTAGGCTACCCAGCCATAACGTCATAAACCCCCCCCCCAGAAATAACTAGAGTATAAATGGTACAAACTTGCGTGGAATGCATACAGAACAAATGACCAAAGATTAAAGGTTTAAGAGGGGTTAATTAACATCGCAAAAGCCTGCCTCCATTAAACATGGTCTATCTTATGGAGGTACAAGACAAGAGGCCCCATTTACACTCAGTTTCTTATCCGGATACCATCCAGGCGCGATGTATCCGCATTCCATTTGCACCTGGCCACGGCATTTGCATTCGACTTTTTGACAGCAATCGAGCCACTCGAGACGTATTAAGTGGCTAAGTGTAAATGGGGAAAGATAAGCCGTTGCGCCATCTGTTAACTACCAGCAGCTCAACTCCAAAACGATGCCTTAATAATAACGCTGACACCTGTCCATTAGCCCCTGCTTAAAACTGATCTTTGGTCCTTTAAGTGAATCTGGGCCTTGGTGAAGGGGAGCAGCTGCCTGTATGTGACGAATCAGCTGGTCAGCAGTAACATAGTAGAGAATGTGCTTACAACATACTGATATATAAAACCTACCCACAAAAAAAAAACTGATCTCATGACGTGGCCCGATTTGTACAAGTAGAAAACATTTTTTTATTTGATAGACCAATAAATAACATCTTATGAAAAAGGAGGCGGGGCCACTATGTTCCAGGACTCCAGTGCAATGTGATAAGATGGGAGCAACAAAACCAAAACAATCTCTCAGATACAGAAAGCACAAGCTCTACAACATGGTGTTGACCAAGCCGCTTACACAGTGCTGCAAACAAGTAGCAGGGCAGAGCGCTAAGCCTCCAATTCTGTTTCTTTTGAATCTCCGTTTTCTTCCGTCTTCTGCTTTTTTGTCTCCGCTTTTTCCTGAGGGCAAATCAAATGTAAGCTCACGTTTGTCAAGATCAAAGTTCAACCGATGAAATGCACCAAATGTCAATTTTAGGCGAAATAGATTCAAGACACGCAAGTGAATAAAATGCAGAAATTATAGATGGTGGATCAAGTGGGAATTCAACCATTGTGTAGCTTGGAAGACAGAACCCACCTCCACCTCCTCCTCCTCAGCTGCACGCTTCACAGGCTGTGCCTCAACCTCCTCAGCAGGGGGAGCCTCCTCTGCTTTCCCTGTAATGACACTTTACATTACTTCAGAAAATACAGCCATTGGTTGGGAGTAATAATAATAATAAAAAAGGATTATCGCAGATTTCACTTTTCCAGCATCAACGGCAACATGGAACTGTGAGAGGAGCAACGTGCTTTAATGCAACAAATGAACAAATTGGAAAACCTTTTAATAAATACAGCGGTTCCACAAATATATTCCTGAAAATAGTAATACCGCTTCAGGTGAACGTACCGTCTCCGTTCTTGTGTTCCTCCTCCGCAACCTTCTCCACTTTGTCACTATGATCAGCGCCATTCTTGAACGAAGAGGAGAGGAAACGTCAGTCCAGTGACACAATGTCACGACCGGCCATTACAATGTGAACAGCATCACGGGATTAGGGCCAGTCCACACTATCCCAAACGTTGTTGGAATAATCCTCCCTTTGGAGTCGTGCATGTAGTACTCAACCGGGGACACGTGTGGAGTTCTTATTACCTCCCCAGAGGATTAGCTACCAAGCTCTGGGAACCAAGTCAGGGAACCAATCGAGACGTCCACAAGCTTGCTAGCTAACATCTGTGCCATTTCACAACCCAAACAAAGCGCGGTGGGATAGCGCAGACTGGGGAGCAGCTGAACGGGGGGGGGCGGGGTCTAGCGACACCTGCATGGTGCGGGTGCTAAGACAAAAGGCCATGAGGCTCGTCGGGGTCTGAACTCACGGTGCCGTTGGCAGGTGCGTCCTCGCTGCCACTCTCCTTGTCGTCGTCCTTCTCGTCCACTTCGACTTCTTTCTTCTCTTTCAGCTCCTTTAAAAAAAATATATATATATAAAAAAAAGGAAGGAAGAAAAAATACAAATGTCCTCAACATGGCGTTACGTGAATTCAAAACAGTTTTTAATCAAGCACCGCACGTTACCACATGTACTTTTAAGTGTGTTATTCGGTTAATTAAGGCTACGTACGCCAACAAAAATAATCCCCTCTTCTCGAATTGCCCATGTTTCACGTTACATCTCAATCCGCGCGTAGCGTTACTGTGGCTTCCCGCCCACAGCAGCGCCGCTCCGCCAGCCGCATCACCTCCGGCGCTTTGTGTGCTTAAACAGACATTTTGAAGGTAACAACGTCCAATTCGGTTTCCCCCCTTTTTCCAGACCAAATCGCCGGCCCGGCCGTGCTGAATGTTATAAACAAGTCACGCCGACGTCGTGCGGTTGTAGCAAGCGATGTTTCCGACTAATATCCATTTCCCTCCCGTTACTGGTAACTTAAAACACAAAGTAACGACGGCGTTTTGCGGTAACCACCGAGCGACAGACCCGTCGGTTTCCTTCGCTCGCAACTAGCAATGAAATGATACGCAAGTTTGCTAAGTCGACGACGACTTTCACGTTATAACCACTATAACTATTCGACTGGATTTTTAAAAACAATGATAAATGAAACGCACCTTTGCTGTAACCTCTGCGGTTGCGGTCGCGTCAACTGCTGTATCCGCCATCGTTGATAATCAGAAATGAAGTTCGATAATTATTTTCTCTTAAGGTCAAGATATTTTTGACAGATTTTTTTCGGGGGGTTTGGCTCTTCGGGTTAGTCGGAAGAAGCTGCGGGAGAAAAGATGACCGTCTACTCTCTGCTTCTCTCTCGAGCTCATTGAAAATCCACTCGGTTGGATGCAGCGGTTCGATGCCAAACACGATTGGACAATGCCAAAAACCGGCGTGCGCCATTGGAGGAACGTGCTGTCAGTCCTAAAAAGCCGCCCCGCCCCACCAGCCATCCCCTCTTTCATTGGTCAGTTGTTTTAAAGCGCCGTACTACGCATCCCCAATAGTTCCTCGCTTACTGCCCTTCAGTTTCCTTGTTGGTATTTTCATCCGAATTTAAAAGACCATATATATATATATAAGTAGCTTGTGGTCGGTGTCGTAATAAGCCGTTTTTAACAATATTGCTAACTATGCTTTGCTTTGAGTAGATGACTTAGAAACGTGTATCGACACAAGCCCGTGTGTTAATCTTGTGTTTTAAGAGCGCTCTTTCTCTTAAGAGATGGGGGGTGTCAAGTTACACGTCAAACGGAATAACGTGACGATGTGAAAACCACGCTACCACTCCTCCTTTCTATATTTAACCTTGGTAGCGAAATGTGTTCCTGTTCAAATGTGTAGTTGCTTATGCTTTCGCTTTTTTGAAGCGCTGTTCATTTCGGTAAAAGCTGTTTTAATGCAACTTACAAGTATACATTAAGGACACGCATGAACCAATTAAGCAATTTAGAATTAGATTATATAATTACATATAATCTAAAGGGAAACAGGCCTGCATAGCTTGAGAACTGCAAATCCATTCCACAGATAGTATTTAATTATTTTAGACATTACTATCACTATGTTTAAATTGGCCAATACATATTTATTTGGGGTCTATGTGGATTGATACGCTCGAATAATGTCCTACTAGTGATTACAAGACAATGACAAGCGAAGACAAGAAATTAGTGCTCTGTTTCCAGCTACATATTTCATACCAGAAAAAATGAATGTGCCATCCTCCCACAGTCAAAGACATGCAAATATATGTGTTTGTGTGTAGTTCAGTGCATGGTGTGATGTACTATGTATATGATGCATGCAATGTAAAGCCCTTTGAGACATACTTGTATAAAAGGGCTATATAAATAAAGATTGATTGATTGACTGGCTGGGAATAAGGCTAAGCAAAAAAAAAAGTGTTGCTTTGTGATTTGTGAATTTAACAGAAGACAGCAATGGGCATGTGCCTGCGTGGCTGTGTGTAAAACCCTTACAGCATACATTCAATTACAGCCATTCTACCACATTACTATCATTATTATTGAATGAGAAACGCTTATCTGAGAAACTACAATTTCCAAAATGGACGAGTCTGAAGAGGGGCTGAAATAAGGATGTCACGAGGTCCCAAAATATAACCCTATGCAAATCCGAATTTAACTGAAAATGTCTTAAGTAAAACAGTTACATGTTTGAGTAACCTTGAGCATGCATGTGTTCACACACATAGGCACGATGAAAAATCAATGCATGCAAACATAGCGATGGCAGATGGAACAACTGATTTTCCAGAACAGCATGGATACTATTTACCGTTCAGATGCTACCCCAGCTCAAACACATTTCTGCAGTGCTTACAAATGAAATGAAACGTATTTCCCTGTTAATTGGGGAGCACTGGTTGGTTTGGTTGATAAAGTGGGGTTTGAGATCACAGACAGTTTCCTCTGCCATAGGAGTTATTCGAGGTGAGTTATCTCTGCTCTCATGTTGCACTGGTCCAACTGTTGAACCTAAAGGAGTGGCTATACACACAGCTTTGTGAACCCTGAACTTTGTGTTTGAACCTGCAGCACCTGAACAGTGCTTCACTCTGTTAGATAGAGGGTGGAGTATTTCTGTGTCCTATTCCCCTGGCAAAACATATACTGAGGATTTGAGTATTGTGTTATGACACCCTTAGGGTAGGGTTTGGCCTACTCAAATTCTTCAAGTCTGGACGAAAACACTTGAACGGCCTTGTTTGGCATGCCTGTCATTTTTTGCCTCCTCAGAGCCATCACTCTTTTTCATAAAACATTTATCTATAGTTATTAGACAGCTGCTAAAGTTACAGTGTAATAACCATTTGTTAAACTCCAGCAAACAACACTTCTTTACATGTGCACAAAATATGGCCACATTCCAGCCTGGATTTAAAACATTTCTAGATAGTCTTACAAAAGCTCTTATCTTGAACTTGCCCATACACATCCACAACAAAGCAGGATATCAGCACAAGTGACATGAGTATTTGTTCAGCCTCTAATTTTAGGGCCTCCAAGGACTTAATCCTAACTGCTTCAGTTATCTTCCTCTTGCCACGCCGGTATTCAAGCCACTGAAGCCTCCAGGCTCCATTTAGTCATTCACCTCACATTCAACTGAAATATAATTACGAAGACTGTAATTACATGCAGAGATCAAAGGGCTGTGTGTCAGTGGTAGTCGGTTACTTTGAGCTGTTGGGCTTGGTGTTTTTCTTCTGTTTCATATGGGGGGGAAATGTTTTTTCCTCAGTGTTTAGTCCATGATGTATGAGATGTTAACTCATACTAGGGAGATATCGGATTCTGAGAGATGTTCATTTTATATATCAAAGCTCCTGATGCATCTTGTAAAAGACAAAAACAAGTCACGATGAACAATGAATGCAAGGTCAGATTGCTGCATTTACTCAACATCAATTGTATATACTGTGGTTGAAAATGAATGCAATAGATGTTAATAGACACAAAGCAGCAAATGAAAGACATCCATCATGCCAGCACACTTGAAGGCAGGGACTCGTCTTGGTATTGCATTAAGTAATAGTGTTGCCCTTTCATTTGGGAAATGAAGACCATGTGGAGACTGCAGAGCGTCAAAGCAGACGTCCGCCGTGTACTGGCGTCAGTGTGTGCATAACCTACATCCATGGGAGGAACAGTCAAGCAGACTAAAAAACAGCAGACGGCATTACTCACTCTTTTTCTGTAACTGGAAAATGGGAGCAATCAGAGAGGGGGAGTGTTTGTGAGATCATTTCCTGTCTTTTTTTCCCTTGTTTGCCTACTACCTCAACATGTTTCCATGTGCCCGGATCTTTTACAAAGAGGGAAAAAAACACCTTTCTATGGGTATTCATTGAAGTGCAGGTAAAAGAACGTCAAAAAAGAGATGCAACTAATATAGTGATTTTGTAAAACTCTTATACCTCACCAATTGGAGCATTTTTATGTTATACTCTGTACAAGAGAGAAAAGGCTGTTTGCGCTCAGAATGATCCGTGTTTGAAAGTAACTAATATACTTTGCAATCGTTTCCATAGACTGGGGTACGATTTCTGTAAGCATCAAACTTCGTGTTAGTGTTGTCTGCTAAGTGCTAACGATTCAGGTCAATATATGATAATTAGTCAAAACAGCACCTTGAATATTGAAGGACAAAGGACTGACCTGAATGTGGAATGTCAGCGCAGCAGAGCAGGGGCCATCAAAGAGCAGAGGTCAGGATTAGGCGGGGGAAGGGTCCCCGTAATTGGAGAAATTGGTGGGGGCCAACTGAGCTCTTTTGTTTTGAACAGCGGTGTCCTGCATGGTCTGGCTGGCTTTCTCGGGTTCTCAGGCAGATCCAACAGAGTACAGGGACAACATGACGTTGACTTCTCATGGGAATTCTTTAATCGAGTGCATGGTGAGAGAGAAATTGCACTTACATGGGATCAACATTATTGATCTGTAATCAAAACAATTTAGTGTCATAAACACCGACAATAATGAGCAATTATAGGCATTGTCACTGTAAGAACTCTATGAAGCTTATATTTTCTAATCAAAACTGCAGGGATGTAGTGAAATTGCCTGATGACCAATAGCCACATCATTCCACTGACTAATCAAATAATCCTTTTAACGGACAAATTGCTCTTCATGCATTATGGCCTTCCTGTAACCTAACGCAGTTGTGCAAAATGACCAGAGCTGCTGTTTATCAAACAACGGTGCACTTTTGTGACTATTGTTCTGAAGTCAGAGATGTCTTTATAATTGTGTGACGTGATGTGCAAATGTGCATCGTATTCACATGAACAAGTCTACAGAAGGTCATACATACGTACAGAATATGTACAGATGCCGATAGTCTATATGCAGAATGTACTGTTTGGATAACATTACATTACATCCAAAGCGACTTACAATAGTAGTAGGATAACTGCACGACTCCAGGACGGAGGTACCATATCTACAGGAAAAAGGCAGTGTGCATTACTGTCTTTTCACAGTACCACTCTATTATCCGGACATGGAGCAGGAAAACTATAGTTCGTACAGTCAGTGCAGTGCAGTGCAGCCGTCCTGCCTCAGCTCCCTCCTAGTTTGGCCAGGAAGCATTAACTACACATTGACTCAGAAACGAATGGCCAGTTAAGGTGACTATCCAACTAAGAGAGGACAACCCTAGATTGGACAGATTACCCATAAATGCTACATGCATATTATACTGTAAATGTGATTCTGAAGTGCCTCCATTCGACAACAACTTGTACAAACTGCATGGCTTAGCAAGACCTCTTGGAATGTGATCTTTCTGATCGTACCTTGAGTAGCCATGGGTGACATCGATGTTCAAGCGTGTAGATCATGTCAGAACTAATTAGCAATGAAAATGGTCCAAAATGTCTCCAAATGTAGCCTCAACAACTATGCATATACATTTTAAATAGGGCTAGGACTTGCTAATTACATTATAAATACATTTGATTCAATATTTATAAACAATAGAATAATTTAATTGTCATTTAAAAACATCTAAAACAATAGTGTTTTAAAAGGTATAAACTTACACACTGCAACCCATGCAACATGAGCTAAGACATTACGTTTTATCATTCTGTGTTAATGTTGCATTTAAATATTGCATATGTTGCATATATGTTGATTTTTCAATTTTGCAGTTTGGTATATTTTCATATCATACATATTTGTCATTATTTTTTCTTTGCCTCAGTGTGTTCTACTGCTATGATTTTGTACGCCCTGATAATGCTATAGTTCTTTTTTTGTCATACGTTCATGCGTACATCATTGTCAATCGGGTTATGTTTGAATACCCTCGTCTGCTATGTTCTCATGTATGTTCTATTTTCTTCTTCTGTATTTTATTACTATTGCTGCTGCAACATCCCAATCTCCCCACCGGATCATTAAAGCTATCTTATCTTATTTGATCTTACGATGCAATTTACAATGTCTTTCACATGTTTTGAAAGCCTTGCACTCTTTATGACTTTATGACTTCATGACTCAGATTTATTCCAGTGTATTGACCTGATTATTAAGTACACAGGCACACTGTTCAAGCAAAAAGAGTTCCAGCACCTGACATACACTACTTTGAAGTGTTTGATGTGCGATGTGCCAAGATTTTCTGCTAAGATTTCCCTAAATTCACCACAGATTCAACATAATATAATTATTCAGGCAACAAAATGGGACAGAAAATCTTGATCCAGTTGATTCTGTGGTGTAAAAATAATGTAATGTATCAGCTCACTTCTCGTAACCTAAAACCTTAGCACTTGGTAAGACACAACATATACAACAACAATATAGTTTCAATAAAGAAGCTGCGGGGAAATCTTGTCACGTTTTACTTACATGATGTTATTACACCCTTGTAAGTACGCCATGCATTCATGACAAACTATATCAAACGGATCAAATGGAATTATGTGATTGGAAATTGTTACCAATTCCTCTGTATTTATTGAACATAAATAAAGTGATTATGATAATAAAGTGGGTGATAATGGAAACACGTCTGAAACTGACCAGGTGAGAATAGGTGTAAACTTCCATTTCTGCAACAGTTGTGGAGATAGGTTTGCTAGTGATGGTAGAAATCTATGGCTTTGTTATGGGATTATACACATGAAGCAGAAAAGGGGATTCCAAATGAAATGAAGTTATAATAACTGAGGACACTCTAATATGATGAAATGTGTTTACACTCTAAACCTAACATCTAAGAAATAGATTGTGACGCTGTAAAAGGGTAGCAAAGAATTTTCAGCTTCTGCACTGCAAGAGTTCAACTTGTGCTCTACCGCCTTATTTATTTCACCTCTTAGCTCCACCCCCGTCACTGCCCTGCCAGAGGAAAGTGGAAATTTCCAGTAATTCCTGGTGCCTCTTAAGAATTGTTCCTCCTCCTTCTAGTTTCCCGCCTTTCACTCTACCTGCTCTTTCCTGCTGCCTACTGGCCTGAACACTCTCAACTCGACAAGACCTCAAGGCCCCGCAGCTTTACAACCTTCTCATGCCAAGTCGTTTATTTGGCAGATTGGGCAATTTCTCACCTTTGTTTAAAAATGTCTGACTTGATCACACAGACTTTCTGAATGTCTACATACCGCCGTGGTAGCAATGAACTTTGTACTAGATGTGTTTGATGAAGATTAGAACGCTTGATCGCTATTTGATATGGCTGACAGCCAGGTCAGCAATTCAGAAGTGGTTTGCTTTATATAACATCCATGCTTTTGACCGTTTTCACCCAGCCATGCTCTATATCTTTCTGAAAGAGGCAGACCAACCTTTCCCTCGTTTACTATCTTGAAAGTATAGAGTATCTTGTTAACCCATGAATAAGTGGTAAAGGGGCGAGCTCAGAATAACTATGACAGTAGCGCGTATAATGAATGATGAACAAGGGTTGTTATGGCATCACAGAACAGATGGTAGATTTGCATTTCCGTAGCTGATCTGATATTCTGGTGTCTGGTTTGGTTCAGAGATATCACCCACACCAAGCCGTGCTTACAACCGAAGCACCTAAGATTCAAGATATTAGACAAGAGCTTTGGAGATTAAGGAGGCCTAGGTGTGGCTCAGAATGGAAAACAAGAGTATCGCCTTTACATGTTTATAGCCGAAGAGGTTCAGGCCATCTCTACTGTATGTCTGCGGTTTTATGACTTCCTCCTCATCAATGAGACGACAATATTTCATGTACACTTGGCCGGGCCTGGTGCTGGACGGGGGATCGTTTTAGATAAACTACAGATAAAGCCTTCAGGCAGCTGGAGTGGAGAACTTTGAGTGTGTTGATGGTATGAGGCACACTGACCTTAGTCCCATTGTGAAGCACCAACAAAGAGCCATCTGCGCAGCAACCAAAGCTGAGATGAGGGACTCACACACTGGGGGATTGGGTGGGGGAGGGACACATAGGGACCTGGAGAGTGTATAAAGATAAAGACAAATCAGAGGTAAAGAAAACACGTGTATAACATGTCTACCCAGAGACACAGAGTATGGCTCGCTCCACTATTGGTCAAATGGAAGACAGCAACCGGCCTAATCATTCGAGAGCACATTTCCTGCCTGCTGCGTGATGAGATGAAGTCAACTGAAACTTAGGCTAATGTTTAACCCAACACTGGACCTCAAACAACTCTGGCGTCTCACTCACTCAGACAGGCAGCCAGCAGAAAGTGACAGGCTTTGTGTCTGCAGCGCTGACTGACAGCAGTGGTCGAAACGGTACTATCTCAAGGTCTTTCTCTTGAGGATATCCTGGAAGGCGGAGGGATCCAGAGTGCAACCTATATAGGTATATATATATATATGTATATATATATATATATATACCTTTCAATAGGCAATAGGGTGGATTTCAAAATGGTGAAAATAAAGACAAAATGGTGTCAGGGACATGTGTTAAAATTACAAATGTTCCACAGGTAAGAGAGGAGAGTCAGGATTGCTTAGCAACAGCAGTACAAGATTCTTGCAGCCTGTGTGGTAGCAGAGAAACCGGCCATGCTGCCGCCCAGTGGTGGATGATGGTACCTGCTGGGGTGAGATGGCGTTGAGAATCATCAAAGGCTCACCTCTCAAAAGCCGCAAAAACCTGCATCCATTTGAGAGACAGTTAAACTAATATCTGAAGGCAAAGGGATAAGAAGAAGAGATACTCTCTATCCTTTCTCAAGACCGTTCGAAAATCCAATTCAGTAATTTGATTGGTTGGAAAATGCTCCAGATCTCAAGGCCGGGTGGTTGCTAAGCAACATACACTGGTGGGGGTGGGTGGTCTTCAAGGGGAGGGAGCGTTCTGGGTGCAGGCAGACTGGGGAAATACCTGGCACGATTCCCAAATAAACAAACGGGAGGGAGAGAGAAAGAGACAAAGAGAGAGGGAGAGAGAGTGAGAGAGAGAGACAGAGAGACATAGAGCATGAAGAGAGAGAGAGGAGAGAGACACATAGAGAGAGAGAGAGAGAGAGACACATAGAGAGACATAGAGCATAAAGAGAGAGAGAGAGGAGAGAGAGACATAGAGCATATAGATAGAGAGAGAGAGAGAGAGAGAGAGAGACATAGAGCATAGAGAGAGAGACCGAGAGAGAGAGAGAGAGAGAGAGAGAGAGAGGAGAGAGAGAGAGAGCATAGAGAGAGAGAGACTGAGAGAGAGAGAGAGAGAGAGAGAGAGAGAGAGGAGAGAGAGACATAGAGCATAGAGAGAGAGAGAGAGAGAGAGACATAGAACATATAGATAGAGAGAGAGAGAGAGAGGAGAGAGACATAGAGCATAGAGAGACTGAGAGAGAGAGAGAGAGAGAGAGAGAGAGAGAGGAAAGAGAGACATAGAGCATAGAGAGACATAGAGCATAAAGAGAGAGAGAGAGGAGAGAGAGACATAGAGCATATAGATAGAGAGAGAGAGAGGAGAGAGAGAGACAGAGAGCAGAGAGAGAGAGAGGAAGAGAGAGAGAGAGAGAGAGAGAGGAAAGAGAGAGAGAGAGAAGAGAGAGAGAGAGAGACTGAGAGAGAGAGAGAGAGAGAGAGAGAGAGAGGAGAGAGAGACAGAGCATAGAGAGAGAGAGACAGAGAGAGAG
>OMOT01060614.1:8527-20675 GCA_900312575.1 Acanthochaenus luetkenii | reverse complement strand
GGCTGTACATTGCATATGATCATCAGATTATATTCTGCCACGGCTGGTTATGGAAATAGACTTATAACTACCCGATGTTGTTGCCCACTGAGACAGAGGGGGAAATCACATTCATTTACCTGCCTCCAATTAGTGCTGAGCCCACATCATCATCAATTCACGTACTAATTGTCCCATGTGACCTGCATAGTGTACCACCATCTGTGTAGTTCCTCTACCTCTTTTGCAAGTTGGTTTCTTTGGGATCTGCGTAAAGTGGTTGTGGTTGTAAGGTACTTGCAGGTGTAAACACTTCTACTGTATGTGTTAGGAGTTAAGACATTAAACATTTTCGCGGACCATACAGTACATCATTAATGCACCATAGTCTTATGAGTCGACTGATACTGTACACTTAAAGGAAACATCCACCCTGAAACGAGGTAACACTGTTAAAAAACAGCTATTGGTGATTTACCTTGTATTTCTGGGCCCATTTTGTCATTTGGTGTTGGTATTTGTCTTATTCGCGCGGATAACTGGCCAAACGTAAACGATTTGATGTCAGGTTGAGATATTTCCAGTTTGATTGGAGAACATTTTTCAACTAAAACATCAACGATAAACGTCAGGTTTTGGTGTCAGCCCATCAGAATCAAAGAGCAAGGGCTTCTCTCTAGACCTACCATTTTGCACTGACATTCCAAAATCATACAGGGAGAAAACCATTAGAGAAGCGGCAGAGATGCCAATTTCTCCACCGACAGAATAGAATTCAATAGACCAGAATGCAATGCAGCCACAAGAAATGTTGCTCCTCCACCTACACGTATAACCCACAGCTGAATGCAACAATTTCACGCTTGTTCTCTGGGGGTTGTTGAAAGTCCTTCTGGGAAATGTAGGAAATCACAAACTAAAGTAGAAGTAGACAAAGGTGTATGAAGGAAAGTGGTTACAAAAAGCAAATGACAAAATAACTCTTGGAATGCATTGAACATCATAGATTGGTGATATATTATATTATGGCATTTAGCAGATGCTTTTATCCAAAGTCACTTACATATCATCACACTGTTGGCGGCGGCTGCCATACAAGGCGCCAACCTACCCAACGGAAGGAATTTGGGGTTGTGTGTCTCCAAGGACTTTCCAAAGAAGGAGCCTACCAAGAGCTAACTAATCAACAATCAATCACAAAACAACATGATGCAATACAGTAGTATTGTATGGCAGGCAGAGGGCTGTGAAATAGACCTTAATGGTAGAGTAGGTCTTGGCCGGCTCAAGGACTGTAGGAAGGTTAAAATTGAGACTATAGAACACTGAAATCAGGTTAAGCCTTTCAGTTGGCATCAGATGCTGTACACATTCCACATAAGATCTATAAATGGTTGCAATGACATTGGTTTGCAAGCCCTCCATTGTCGTTTTTTTTACTTCTCAAGAGCCAAGCCAAAAGGTTCCATATCTCCAGCTGTCGGTGTCATATTTCCAATTTGGCCCGTGATAAAAGATCCCTGTGGATGGGGAGTGGCCTTGGTGTTGTGCTAGGCAGCCCCATTAGGTCTGCGAGCCACCCCCACTGCTAGCAAGGTGCTATCAGTATCAAGGAAAGACCTCCCCTCCTCGCCCCTTCTTGAGTTGCTGGGATGAGGTAAATTGGGTGATTGAACAGTGTTTGGCCTCGGATGTGCCAGCTTGTCCAAACCGAGAGGTGCGGTCTGATACTGAATCGAAAAGAACAACGGACAATGCGCAACAGCGAAGTGGAATCCGCTTGAAGATTTCGAGAAACACAGTCCCAGCAATGGTCTGACCTTAACTATCATTCCCTGTGGTTGCCTGAGACTGGGTAAGGGGACTACGACTCGTCTTCCTTGTTAATGTCGGCGCACTCGCTGGACTGTCCTGACTTACCCAGCTCCTTTTTGGGTCTGCATGTACTTCTGCTGATTCCATAGCTGGCTTGACAGCGTCCAAGAGGGAGTCAGACCCAACTTGTCCTCCTGAGCCATCATCTCTGAGCCCAACATGTTTGAAAGCAGGGGGACCAAGTTCTGTTGGTTCAAAACACAGCTACACAAAGGACAGCAACACATGGAATATTTGAACTGTTACTGCAGCTCCGTCTGCATCTCTGTCACCGTCAGTCTCAGCAGTGTCAGATTTGAAAGTTAACCAAAGAGGAATTTGATCTGTTTTGCGATAGCTGTCCCGGTGTGAATGCAGCTTTAGGTTGATAAGAGCACAGTCTGTGTTTTGGGGCACTGTCTTTTAACTGTGTATGGCTTCCATGTGCATGTTTCAGGATGTCTGCGGTCAAGTGTGTTTCTGATAACACATTTCGTCCTGGGAATTGGAGTCTGATCATGCGCCCCCATTCAATCCCTTGGCTGGCTGCAAAGTAAAATGATTCAATACATCCAATAAGCTTTTTTTTCTTCATTTCTTTCATTTGAAGCTGGTTGTATCCTGCCATCCTGGGTCAGTCAACCCCATTTCAAGTGCCTCTGCTTCAATCTATACCTTGAATTTCCACTGCAGTTCCTCCTTTCAAAAAGTCACAGACCTCAGCAACAGGGTTTTATCAAAACACAAAAGAGAATGAATCCTTTACAATGATAAGACACACTTCATTGTGTCAAAGATCATTATTTACAATAATGACATGGCATTGTTAGATCCAGATTGGTGTTTGATATTGCTCTCCATGTACTTGTTCCAAGCCATTATTCAATTATCAGCTGATTCATCCGGTGGTATAAGTGCAATGCATTATTAGATACCTCATAAAAGATGTAGCTCACATTTTGCTCATGAGTTTGAACTATGAACATTAGTGAAAAGAGACATTATAACTGGACAATAAAAATATCATCCAAAGGACAAATGTCTGAAGGATAATGCTCGCATGAGAGTTTGATTCATTCAATGTCCTCATTCATAGACCTCTGTGAAATAAAGCGAATAATATCGTCCGTATATTACACCCTGCTTTGATGGAATCCTTTGTACAGGGAGCAAATGCACAGCATAGATCACCAAACAAAGAGTTTATATGAAAGGCCCTGATTAGCCTCTCGATTATCCTTTATTCAAATCATAGGGATTAGTCCTCTAATATGAATGGCACTGTTAACCTTGGGATTTTGGAACATTTCCAGAACGTTAGGCTTTGTGTATATGTTCCTGTGTGTAATGTAACAATGGAAAAGTAATGTAGCCGATCACGGACACCGGCCAGCGTGATGGTGCAGCTTCAGCTTGCACATATACTGTATACTATTGATTTTCTATCTCCTCCGATAAGAGTGTGGGCATGTGTGTGATCTTCATCACTGCTCAAAGACAATTATGGAGTGAGAACTTAAGGGTGGCGGAGGGTAATCCTTTTACCAGGCTCCCCCAGGGCCTTCCAGTGGTTTGCTTGCTTCAAGATATTGACTCCAGCCACTCTTGTCTGGCCCCAAAATTACCTATTGATTTCCCCTTTTGACAGTTGTTAGTTGGAAACTTAATCATGGTGACCTACATTGTCATATAAAGTACATTGTTGTTCAACACCCGCTGCTGGTTCCCCTTGGTTTTGCGTCAGTACTGTAATGATATGCCGCTACTACAAACAGGGAAAATCAATAGAGGTAGTGTACTAACTCAGTTTTGCTTAACAGGTCTTTGACTAACAGCGTTATGTGAATATCTCCATGGCATAACATAATCATTTTTTATTCCTTAAGTAATGAGAATGTCCTTTCACTTCCAATAGTTGATGGTCTGTCTATTCTGGTCAAGAATGTTATATTGTGGCATTGCTGCAGCTCCTAATTTGAATCCTATTCAATATCAGTTGCTTAGCATATATGCCTAGTCTGTGTACTGTTTTGTTCTCAAGCTTAAGTTGTCACTCACATTTTCAGGATGACCCCCGTAGTTAGACATCATCTAGAAATACGGAGAGAACCGGATGTGGCTCTTCTTTTGGATTGGTAGGTTTTGCAGTTGTTTATCAGCCAAGTGTCTTCATTATTATGTTGGACAGTGTCTAAATTGAGTTGCAAGTGGCAAGTTTTTGAGTTACCGGTAATTTTTCTGGATCGAGTAAACTTTTCACAGCCAATTCAAATAAGAACTTGTCTGTTTAGCTCGGTTTTGTAAGTTTTAGTGATAGCTCAGTTAGCAGGTTAAAAGTACTAACCTAGGTCTATTGTTAATGTTACTGTAAGCAGTTAATGTCTTTTGTCAATATAACGTTATAATCGGTTGAGTATTTACTTGCAGCTATTGACTGTATCACATTGTTTTATCAAACATATTTAATATATTTAGCCTATATAGTGTATCATCTACTTTAGATATTATCATCTCTGTATACATGGTTGCTGAACAGCCCATGCTTGTTTGTTTGGGGCAATCGCTGGGAAGTGCAGTGAAAAACACCACAACAATGACCGCTCATCACCAAAGGTGTCGCCAAATTGACAAATACAGTATAGGGAATTCAGATTCTGTTATTGCAGGTATTTCATTTACACTACAAGGTCAAAAGCACAGTGTTTATTCCAGTATTATAGACATGCGTGTAGGAGTAGCACGGGAAGTTAGAACATGCAGAAGATCTTGAGCCTTCCAAGAGAAAAAAACAACAACATTCATAGTCAATCTCACCATTATATATTTACATTGTTTTCCCTATCTAGTGCGGTGAGATGCCTCTCAGCAAGTAGCAGAATATATTCGCTCCAAACTGGATCTTACAGTACGTTTCTTATATCCATTACCCTAGACATTAGTGGGGTGTTTGAACTCTGCACTGAAGCTTGGTGGTATAATAAACAGTTAATTTTTCATACTATCTGACAGAATATCATTATGCTCAGCTATAAAGGAGATATGGCAAATAAAAGCCTGGGATCCGTATAATAGCCTGCTACACAAGCTTGGTAATAATAATAATTATACCACTGGGAGGCAAAGGCAAGTGCACATTTCTCACTGGTGTAATAATGTAAGGTAGTGACGAAGTAGGATTTGGATGGCGTGGCCTGTGTAAGACTGTATGAAGTCTGGAAATGAGGTAAAGAGCGTGCTTTGGCTGTAACATTAATACTTTTTTTTGTGGATAATATTCTTTATTTGGTGTGCGTTTGCATCAACCAGTTTGAGCCCATCTGATTCACGTTTTTGACTCATTTTTGATGATTTCACATATATTCTGAAAACAGACAGAAGCTGCTCCTGCCAGGTATAGAGGTATAGAGTAGAACAGAAAGCTAGTTTGGAGATGATATCTGTCCATCTGCAACCACAGAGCTTACAGCCATGACAGGTGTTGTGGCGGACGGCTTACGGCTTACTTAAAGTACCCGCAAAGAGATGGCCGAGATAAAATAAATTACTTGGGTGACGGCAGACAGCTTAAGAACATCTCCTCATTTCATTTATTCGTTTTTTTTCTTCTTTCGAAGAGCTGTTATCTGGTGTTGTTTTGGGATACATTGACAAAGATTAGGAGGTTTCTAACTACATTTGTTTCTCATTTTACTGCATTTTACTGTGATTCTCCCTACCGTTCTGAATATTATCCAAACATTCAACCAATCCTTCCGATCAGAGCCAACAACAAAAGCTGAATATGTCCCTCAATGTTGATCTGATTTGAAATGACTCTTGTCCTTACTTCATATTGTCTACTCTGTGCCCAGGGCTTCAACTGCAGCCATAACAAAAGACCACTAAAAAAAAGCCATTATTGGCTGGGCACCATTTAACCACGTGGTTGTGGTGCTGCAGTGTACTCTGCTTCATTCCTCTCCTTGCACACTCAGCCTGTGGAACTGAGGTTTAAAGGAGAGGCCTTATCAGCATCCTCCAGGTCCTACACCTCCACTGGAGTCGGTATTGTTGCGGGTTAAGGCAGGAGGAGAAATGAGGTCTGGCGGGAGGGGGAAGGAGGAGACAAAGAGACGCAATGAAGGAGAAAAGGAGAACAAGGAGTGAAAGGAAACAGGGGAGTTGGTAGAGGAAGAGAGAGGAAAACAAAAGGAGACAGAGAGAGAAGCGCGCAGAAAATATGTTGATTGAGGGAGCAAGGTAGTCATCAGTTTCTTGTCCCTGTTGTGAGACCTCCCTTTCTGAATGACAGTCATCACAGTAACCCGCCATCTACTTCAAGGTGTCATCCGAGGGAGGTTTAGGTCGGTCATCATATACTTTACAGACTGAGGACCACTCGTTGTAATTCACGATGTGCTGCAAAAACACAAGGTTGATATCCAGTGAGGGGAGACAGTCTAACTGGTCTGGAATACAGTCGGGTCTAGGCTCAGGAAAATGACCATCATTGTTTGTTCGGACAGTGTGACTATTCCCTCCCACGTGTACTATGGTGCCTTCTGTCCTGAGTTGTCATGTGTTTGCTGAGGTAACTGCTCAGCATGTTGTGTCATTCTACTTACACGTAGGTGTTGGTTGTTTCAGACCCCACACTGCTGATTGTTTTTGTACTCTAAGCAGAACACAATGACATAGTTTGACAGGCGGCAGCTCACTGATAATTGGTCCAATGATTCCAAATTGATGCGTTGCACACAATTGCTGAAAAACGCATACATATTTGAAAATATGATCATTAACTAAACGGGAGATTATAACACATTGAGTAATATTTTAAAGGAAAATCCACCCTAAAACATTGTTAAAAAGCAGCTATTGGTGATCTACCTTGTATTTCTGGGCCCAGTTTGTCGTTTGGTGGTGTATTTTTTCCGTATTCCCTCAAATAACTGTCCAAACGTAACCTATCAAACAGTGGATTTTGATAGCAGAACATTTTCCAGCTATCTGAAACATCAACAGTAAATGTCAGGTTTTGATGTCAGTCCCTCAGAATCAAAGAGCAAGGGCTTCTTTATAGACTCACCACTTTGCATTGACATTCAACAATCATACAGGGAGAAAACCATTAGAGAAGCAGCCGAGACGCCGATTTCTCCACCGACGGTAGCCTCAACGCACCAGAATGCAATGCAGCCACAAGAAATGTTGCATTTTGAGACACAATACTTCTTGCTACGCTATTGCTCTCTCAATCTACACATATAACCCAGCGCTGAATGCTCGTTCTCAGGGGGGCTCTTGAAAGTCATTTCTGGGAAATGTAGGACATCACTAAATGAAGTAGAAGTAGACGAGGCAGGTTGAAGGAAAGTGGGTACACCAAAAACAATAATAAATAGATGATTAACGGAGTATCTGAGGGTGGATTATTCATTCAAATACATGAACATTTATAGGCTACAGCGCAGCAATAGGAGGAAATTGAAAGGGCTATATGCCATCCACTGTGACGTGACACTTGCTTCATGGTGCGGCTGGAACAGTAGAGAGCCCTCCAGCCCTTTGACTGAATCAGAGGTAATGTGGGTCACCGTTAGTGGATTCTAATTTAGACATCTCTCCAGGGGAAGATTACCTAGCACAACACACATTCCTTCCTCAAGTTAGACCTAAAAATACAAGTGGCTCCATCATTTTGAAGAGGTCAAGCCATCCGTGCAGCTGAGGCTGGGAAAAAGAGATTTGGGAGCCGTGTGAAGGTCAGTTGGCTGCGTTCACTTAAGCAACATGTTTACTCGAAGGCTACTTCTTTTGTGTTTTGAGATTTAGGGTAGTGTGACGTTGTGCATGTATAACGTTTTTGTTTATATTGAGAAATATGACATTTTAATTGTTGATTCAGTATATTCTTGTGCAATTTACTCCATGTAACATAATTAACTACACTAATCTTTCTTCTCTTTCAACTGAAAATGTAATATGATTTCTGTCTCACAGCATCTTATGAACTGTGCAATCATTTTCAGGGGAACATAATGGGGAGCGTGAAGTGCAGAGAGAAAGCATTTTTCTCCTTACTTTCACAGAAGGGAAAGTTAGCTTTGAACACTAATATGGGTCACAAAAATAAGGGAAAACATCAAAAGAGTGAGGGCAAACAGTACTGTTTTAATATGTTATTGCAAGGTTCTGATATAAGCTTATAAGCTGGGCTCCACCAACTTTGTGCTATGAACCAAGTCATGGAAAACTGCAGTGGTGATTGTTTTTGCGGACTTAGCGAATGGAAACGTATATCTCTGTCAACATGTTAATTTTCTGTCTTGTTTATCACTAATCTAGTAGGAACTAAGCATGTATGCACTCACATGCAAGTGTGTGTGTGTGTGTGTGTGTGCTAGATAGAGATAGACCAGCATTAAAGTTATGAGATATTTTTTAATATCGTCACATCTCACAAACAGCAAGAAACTAAGGTGACTTACAGAACACTTGGCAACCTCCCATAATTGCAAGCTTTTATGATGGAGCAAAGCCGCGTTTAAAGGAGGCTCTTAGGGCAGGAGAGACCCAATGAGGGATGTGTCCTCGACGATGGGCGGGAACTGTTTGTTCAAACTGCCCTTAGGCTACATTGTGGAGGACACATCGCGGTCATTTATTTGAAACTTGCGACAGCGTCCATTCAATTAGAGGGAATGCCTAATGTCTTGTGAAAGGAACTGGAACAAAATAGCACATCATGGTCCAGGGTCCGTTTTTGCCCTCTAAATTCTGAACGAAGTCATATTTCAGAGAATATGTTTTGGAAGGTGGCAATTCTTCTAAATTGCTGGTGAAGGCATTTCTAAGAGAAGGTGACATTTCAGTAATGTCAGTGGGAGATGAAAGTACTGGATGGATCCACATATCTGCTCTCTGGCCTTCAGATAAAGACATATTTGACACTTTTTCCTTTACAGATGACAATGTCTGACAGAAAAAATTGCAGCAATCAATAGAGGCCAATAATTTGCCCACATGCTTATGTCTTCCCAAAGAAAATCAACATGGCTTACCATCAGTGAGCCTAAACAACTAGGGTGCATACAGGTCAACCTGGAATATTTCAACCCTATTTTCCTGCGGAGCGCATCAAGTCTGTCAGACACCCAGTCATATGCATATATAAATCTGTCCAGTTGAGGGAGACCAATGGCATCTTGGAGACACGTCCCCTTGAAATGACAAGTAGGCGCCATGACACATCAAAGTGGTGAAGCAGGCGAGGCAAATCATTCGATTAGGCAGATTTATGGCTTCATGAAACTAGTTATTACCCATAGCGCGCTCCACTGGTGTTTAGCCTGATGTCTTTATGAGGGGGCCATTGTTCACCTTGCCCTGACAGACACCGCGTGACGATTAGAATACTAGGGACCGAACACAGCTCACTAATCAAGTCAGATGGGCAGAAACTTGTCTGCAGCAACCTAAAAACACATCTGGACCAGATATGGTTTCAGACCTGCTGTCATAATGGAAATATAAGACAAAGGCAGTGAATCAAGACTCTTTAATGGTTCATCAAATGGCGATTGAAAGTTAGCCGTCATCTATTTTGCCTGGTCTTAATTTGTGAGCAACGTCATTTTGTGACTCTTGCACGGGGGGTTTGGGTTCAGCCACACATACGCGGCATGTGTGCTCGTCTACCTCCAACGCAGGAAAGGTCTTTCTTATCTAGAAACAGCACTGATATCAGACACAGATGTTTTCACCCCCTTTGTGCAGTATGGCTAGCTAATCTATTAGAACGGCTCGTGCTTATGGGTTTTTCTTCTGCTCAGAGAGGCTCAACGGATGGATCGCTGAGGCTTAATTTAACACCGCAAACAATGGAAAACAGACGCAAATAACGGCACCCATCACGAGCTTATCAGCCTGAGCGGGGATTACAAGGGAAATTAATCATTAACACTATTGCCACTTGAATGCGGCTAAAGCATGATTGGCAGGTTGAATGCTGGGTGCTGGGAGGAGGACGGGGAGTGGGTGGGGCTGTGGTCTGATACCCAGTGAAGCGGGCATTATTATCGGATAAGAGCGCCGGGAGGCCCAACCAAAATGACCCTCTTTGTGCGTGAGCGGAAGAGTGAATAGAGAACGAAGGAATGGATCAACGAGAATTAAAGCGAGAAAGACAGAGCACGAGTCAAACTGCATATCCGCTACACCTGGTGGAACCAGATACACACTGACATTCGCTCCAAGGTCCATGAACTGATTCTGTCCCAACAACGTACTCGCAGCAGGTTTCGGATTGTGCTCCTGCTCTCTTCTATTTATAGTTTGCTTTGTGGGGGGGGGGTTTGTATTGAGAGAAAGGCTTTGAGATGTGTAAGGCATGGTGTGCACTGTGACCCCTGGCTCCCCTCCCCCAATATGACACCAGGTAGATTTTAATGGCTTTATGGAAAATAGTGGGGTGCCACGCTGGCGAAGGGGATTCTGGGTCATGGAGGGATTTGTTAAGTTATTACAGTGTCTGGAGCAAGGCCCTTATCGGCATCCGCCAAGTATTTGGCGGACCCAGTGGGATTGCACTGACCCTGGTGGAAGTAATGGATATTAGAAAATCTTCCCACTGTGAAGGAGAAGGGGGGCGGGGTTGTGGCTTGGGTGACACAGCAGGGAAAAGGCAGAGAGGGAGGAGAAATGGATAGAATCTCAAGGACACAACGTTACAATAAAGCAGCACAATAACGGAGGAAAGAAAACGGACGGAGAGACGGAGACGCTGTTCCAGTGTATTTAAGTAGGGCTACTTCGTCACTCCCTGCAGGACAAGACGCACGGGTTACCAGTTGATAGAACAAACTTACGGGGTTCGACAAGTAAACGTGAATTTATTTAAAAAATGGAAGACTTTTTTTTACATTGACATTGTTTGGAAACAATGGAGCATACAGGATTTATATATTCACAAAGAGAGTCCTGCCCTGTAAGAATTGTATGTAAACCCATAATTGAATTGTTACTCTGTACTAAAGAAGGACTTGGCATGAAGGACAATGCCACTGCTTTGTATTATTGATGCCACATTACCGACAAATTGTGTGCAATTGATGGTTAGCTACAGTCAACCATGGATATCAAGTAAATAGACACACAATGTTCAAATCATAAACACTCTAGATGGGGAAAAAAAATAGTATTAAGTAATCTTATGGAACAGGAAGTGCCGAATAAGTTAACAGGTTACTTTCAAATTCCTATTTACGTTACATGGACTGAGACATCTGTCCAACACTGCCTGCATGTTGCCAAAGATGCAGTCTATCTGTGCAACTGTCGAGCATAAATGAAGACAGAATGCAAGTGGTGACCATGCACATATCAGACAGTAACACGATGAGACCACTCACACTGGGGCTGGCTTTTAGACAAGTGCTTTATTATCAGAGGTCGCCCCTTTTCCAATGTCAAAGCCGCAAAACAATGCAACTCATTTGCTTACGAATGCACTTCAGTCATCCACAGCGCCGTGTGAACAGCATTGCGTAATATATTCAAAAGCAATATGGGTCGAACATCTCTTTTGATTAAGACTTGCTTTGAGAGAGAGAGAAAAGAAGGAAAAAAAACACGCAAAACAAGGCCAAACAAATCAAAGCCAAGCATAAATGTTTCGGAGCTTGTCATATCGTCTACTGGTTCCCAGAGTAAAATGCCTTCCCTTTGCTTTTGTGCTAATCTTGCAGCCAGACACAAAATGATATCCAGTGGATGGACTGTCAGGAAGGAGGCAGGATAAAGTGACTCCGTACTGTGATGCAAAAATAGACCACGGAGAAATAGTTTCTTTGGTGTTGGAGATGCTTTAATGTTAGTCTGTCTATACACGTCCTGTGTGGATCTGGGCTTAGAGCTGAGCGTGTTTAAAGATCAGGCCTCGAATATATTCATCATTTAACGGTCTGGTAGGATATTGAAGGGGAGACAGACATATAGTTTTGCTTTGGAGATTTGAAACCTAGAGGACAGAGTGGAATTGTTCGGCACTTTCTTGTAAGGAGAGAAAACAAACATTACCCAGCAGTAAATAGATAAATATAAGTCTTATCTCTCTCTCAATTTTAAACAGTCAAGGAAGAAATAGGCCACGTTGTCACTCAGGCTTTTCATTAAGAACAGAGAGAAAGCCTGTGTGTGTGTCTGTGCAACTGTGTGTGTGTGTGTGTGTGTGTGTAACTAGCCTGCGAAAGCCTGGTGCCCATTGAACGCGGACTTGAATAGGGGGATAACGTGACACAGTATTGGCAACCCTACTCCGGTCAACGCTGAAACC
>OMOT01060599.1:0-12500 GCA_900312575.1 Acanthochaenus luetkenii | reverse complement strand
CACATAAATTCATAGTACGTATCGTCTTATGATGAACACCGACTTCTTTTTGTGTGTTTTAAAGGTTAACGGTCCTGGCTGGGGTTTAGATTCAGTCACATCGATCCATAAAATATTCTCTTAACACCTCTCCTCCTCCGTTATCCTCCTTCCCTCCCAGGAACATCATCCACGGCAGCGACACCCTGGAAAGCGCCAAGACGGAGATCGGTCTGTGGTTCAAGCCCGAGGAGTTCGTCGCCTACGCTTCCTGCGCCCAGCCCTGGCTGTACGAGTAAACCAGCCAATCACCGACCCGTAAACGATACCCGACCGGACCGTGTTAAACTCTCCTCCCCCCGTCAAACCCATCCTTCATGCAGCCGATCCACTGACCTGGCCTTCACTGTGCACTTCTTGTCACTGTACAATCAAACCCGTAGTGTTTGCCAATAAAGTATCATGGTGAGAGAGTACCATGCAAGTCTGGTGCTTTCTGGGTGTCATGTGGTGGATGCATTTATCCAAAGTGCCTTACGTTGCCATGCGTGTTTCTATTTGTAGAATGAATGAGACCCCAAACCTGGTAATGTTAGTGCTGCACCTACAGTACTGTAGGTGCTCACAGAGGTTTAAAGGAGAATACCAGTCACTTACAGATTTACAGCCCATTTACATTTACATCTAGTTTACATTTCCCACAATCAATGGAAATCAGCATAAATGAAATACACGTTATTAAAAAGTACATCCCTTACATCCTCATAAAGAAGGCAGTAAAACTAAAAATGAAAATGAGTGTCTTCCTCTGGAGCGGCATTAAACCTGCCGGTCTCTAGGGCTGATGGTAGTGTGATGGTAGTAAACATTTTACTCCTAATCTCATGAATATCACATAATAACCTGTTATTCAAATAAAATAAGGACTTCAACTCATTTGCCCAGGGGTGGCCATGCAAAACGCCGAAATTAAAGATATTTTTGGTGAGTCTCTGATCAGACATCGCAAATCTATTCCAAAGCCGATGCATTTGACACTTACGTCTGATGCTTGGAGGTTCCCATCCCATATCCCCACTAATAGCCAAGACTGGAGTCAATTTATGGACTCCCAGAGAGGATCGGATAGCTCTATAATGCACAGTGTTACAACTTGTATGTTCCCGGGAACCCCAAAAACCAGAAACATAATCGGACACAGGACACACCCCTGAATCAGAGTTGTGTATAAGTATGAAATCCCAAATTACCACAGTATTTAACTTTGTTCATTACAGAACCTAGTGCTCTACCCGCTGACTGAGCTAGGACACTGACGTGCTCATCCAGCATCAACCCAGGATATTTATACAGATCAGTGCATTTTTTGGGCTGAAATGTACCATTAGAATTTTGTCCTGGTTTACCTCCCGTCTCCATTTCCAGCACCATTCTGAAACAATGTTCAGCATAATCTGCAGATCTTCTTCATGTTCAGCAAGTAAGTATTATGGATAATAAACTTGACTTTAGGATTCAACACTTTAACATTGTTCCCCGTGGCCAGGAACAAATGCTACATGTGTTGCTAGTCGCTTTTTGGAAATAAAAAGTCGCCAAATCTAACGACAGTCGCCTTGTTGACGAGGCTTCGTGATATTATCTTCCTCCTCTCTTACCTTTCTTTTTCACGAAGCTTCATTCTAATATTACTTATCCAGAAAAACTGCTTATTGCTCAAAACATACAATAAACATTCCCAAACACACTAAGTAGTACCAACAATTGTGTATCTGTGTATTCACTCAAATAAGAAAACAAACAATTTTCTCATAAGTTTTATTGCATAAAAAAATGTAAAGTGAGTCATTTATTTTACACCTAAATGTAATACTTTCTCCACAATCATGCTGCCAAAAATTGCACAATGTATTTAAAAAATGCTTCATGAAAGTTCATCTACATTTATTTTGCCGTACATATATAGATCTATATATCTTTTTTAAACATCCGTATATGTTTTGATAGAGCTCAGGGAACTTGATGTTCACAGCACCAGCATGTGGACCGAATGTGGACAATTACAGTGTAGGCAGGTAATCTTCAACTGTATTCACAAACACATTAAAGATCAGATTTTTTATCCATAGTGGCACAGATGAAAAAATGAATACAAAAGAGAGTTATGAGGCCTGTAATGCAACTAGTGGTATCTTTATCAGTCATGGTTTTACTTTAAATTGTATATTTTTACAGGGACCATGCACAATTATAATTGCACCAGAGTTAGCTTTCAGCTAATTTGCATCTGTAGTCCCGTTTGATCTACAGATCTTTCTCAAGACCTAAATCTTTACCGATATGAAAAAAACGTTTTAGATAAAAGCGCCCACCAAATGCCATACATTCATGTTAAGTTCAATACATGTATATCTTTTCACCAGCAATGCAAGAGCACAGTCTGCAGAAGTTTATTTAAGTCTTAATGTTTGGTTTAGTGTAATGAAATCTATTTTTTCCATTGTTCGTGAGCCTTGTTTCAGACGTTGTGCAGGTTAGTGTGAAGCGCTAAAGTCTACATTTACCGATCTTATATTATGTCTGTATAAACAGCGAGAAACTACGAGACACTCTGGTTTATTATTATTATTACTATTGTCATTTTAGTTTTTACTTATGTTGGAACCAATCACAAACAGGCCCGTGGTGCAGTATTGGGTCCCAAACCATAGTCTAAGAAATGCTGCCCTTCAGTAAGACATTTTAAAACCCACAGAAAAAATATATAAAACCCATGAAGTCTTTCCCTCTGTTGACACGCAGACGAAAAGTCACACATTAAAGGGGAATACCACTGAATTATAGCACGCAAATACATTTCCCCCCATAACACTAGACAGTTCAGTACAGTCTCATACAGCCAGAAATGATATAGAAGAGATTGGTTTTTTTTTAGAGCCGCTGAAGAGGTGATCAAACCTGTGACCTTTCCATTACAAGACAAGCTCTGTAACCATTAAGCCACGCTGCCGCTAAATACGGTGAGTAAGTCTGTCTTTGACATTTCTACCAGTTTGGCTGGTGAAGAAGTGAACGTGGCTTGTGAATTCTGGCCTCTGTGGCCAGTAGATAACAAAATTGGTTTCCTACCCTCAGAGTTGTTTATCTTCACAAATATTGTCTGTCTTTTACATTACATTACATGAAACACTTCAATAGGAGCAGTAGCATTAGTAGTCAGAGTTGTTAGTTTAGATTTTCTCTCTTTTTTTCCCATTTGTTTTTCCGACCCGGGGAATAGTATATGTGAATTCCTAAATTGAGTGGTTTTCCCCTTTAACACACATGAATCATTTTCTCCATGTATAAATCTGTTGCAACATTTGTGTCCAAAATACAAGAGTACAAGAGAACAGCGGTTTTCTCCACCAGGGTCACAGTCAGTTTGTCAAAATCATTGCATTCTTGATAAAAAGATTATCAAATATATATGTATATATAGATATATATAGATATATAGCACCATAATACAAAGACAACATGACATAACATTATTGGGGTTTCATGTACAAAAAATGACGAACACAAACATACAACGTACAAGTGAAAACACACACACACACACACACACACACACACACACACACACACACACACACACACACAGACACTAGCGTTGTGTCCAGGTTAACAAAATTATATAAAAGCTACTTTTAGCGTACAAGCGCGTGAGATGCTCAGACTGATGCATGCACACAGACTTGGGTTTAACACACACACAGACACACACAAAATAATATTATTAAGATGATAATTAAATTGCCCTATAGTGCTTCATTTGCGCATTTTCTTTCACTCCAAGCTTGGGGAACGGAGGGGATCTGAAGCACACATGCCACTTTTAAGGAAACCCAGATTAGATTGGCGATTAGATTCCTCTGTCATTCTTGCCTTAATAGGACGATAACTGCCATTATGTAAGAAAACTTCAGTTAAAGTAAGTAAAAACTAGCTTAGTGCTAGTGTCAAGCTCGCACCTGTTTTGTCTGACCAATAGAATAGCTTCAAGTATCAAACCCAAGTTTATCACCATTTCCAATAATCCCCAGCATCTAGGCTAAGATGATGATGTCATACAAACTACAAAAATCCATGTTTTAGTCACAGATGAGATAGCGCCATCTGCTGACAGCAGAGGTAACTGCCACATATGTAAGTAAATAAAACTCAATTATGAGTATGCAAAACTAATGGAAGTCAATATTGTCCCAGCCCAAAAAGTCCACCTTACAGACAAACATATAGAAGCTCTCCACCTAGTGGTGAGTTTAATTTTAATTTTTTTACCTATTCCCACTTATTCATTTCAAGAACATTTTTAAGACTCAATAACAACTTGTTAGGGTTTTGATTTGTGCTAGGAAGAATTATAGCTTCTTCCCTGTGCAAATCTCTAGTGTTGAATGCACACGTCCAGGCACCAGCTAGCATGATGGACGGTAGCACTGAAACAAGGGTTAACCTAGTCAAACAGGAAGTATATCTTCTTCACTTCCATTACATTGAAACAAAATGGCATATCCTACTTTCTACATTCATCTAAGGAAAATAAAGTTGCTGCTGTAACTTTAGAGTTGTAAAACTAGGGTTTGGATGTTATAGCAAGAAAAAATATACTACTAAATGCCATTCAATGATATACAGCCCACTTCTGTGCCAATAATACTTTTGTTGTGGCTGGAGATGAACTTTTTCCCCCCGCTTCCACTAGTCATCCAGTTACTGCACTTTAGCTTTGTAGGGCAATATTGTCCTCAGTAGCCACATCGTTAGCTCTGTGTTAACTAGTCAAGGCCTTAATTCTGAAATTAGATTGGTTCTTGTTTTTTCTGTGGACACCCTGGGACCCCTTCAAGGCCCCAGTGGGCCCCTGGACCCAATTTTGACCATACTGGGATGATATGGGATAGGCATGGCCTGGTAAGCTAGTTGACATTATTGCACAACAGTGACGGTAGGTCAGAGTATCCTGGTCAAGATCAAAATCTAACACACACTAAATCATACAGCAAAGCAGTTTGAGTTATTTTCAAAGGAACACACACACACACACACACACACACACGTACATATATACAGACAGTGATTTGAGGGAATTCCCTTTTTTTAAAACAAATTACAGCATGTATACCCATTCTTTTAGGAAACATTTGTTATTGTACAAAAAACACGCTGGCATTCTTGACCTCTACACACTGTTCATTCAGTCAACTGCAGATATACACGGACGCAGACAAAACCAATACTGAACATCATAAATAGAAGAAGTTGAAATCAATCATTTGAATACATCAAATGTAGTAATATTGACACTGGTGGGCAAAGACAAGAGTTTTACTAAGAGATCTACAGGAACAAATGTAGACACCGACAAGGGAGAGCGAGTTG
Organism: Acanthochaenus luetkenii; assembly: GCA_900312575.1. Taxonomy (NCBI): domain Eukaryota; kingdom Metazoa; phylum Chordata; class Actinopteri; order Beryciformes; family Stephanoberycidae; genus Acanthochaenus; species Acanthochaenus luetkenii. The sequence continues at coordinate 7,094 of OMOT01060599.1, read as the reverse complement.
AGAAGGATGAATGTCTTGTTAGCCTACATTATTAAATGTTCCCCCTTCTTAATAACAGATTTGAGGAGAAGATGGGGAGTAACAATAATTTACCTCCCAACTGTTCGTTCCCCTTGAACAAATCACCCACTGTCAATAGTGTCTGTGCTGGTCAGATTGCCTGGACTGGATTTGCGCTACGATTTATCTACAGTAAACAGGGCTTGTGCCAAAAAACATTTGGTTTAAAAAACAAAACGTATTGGACCAAGAGGATTTTCACTGCCCCGGTCTGCGCCAGAGCCATTGATAGAAATACCTCAGCTAACCCCTTCTCAAGAACTTAGATATTCTGGCAGTAAATATGTAAAAATGCCATCGACAGCATTGCTATGGTGAGTTGCACAGTCTAAAGTTCAGCCGATGGACAACCGCCAGTGACTAGCCAATGGCCATGAAGCAAAATTGTGGAGTTTGGCCGGATGTTCACACGCTTTTTTCAATCTGCCAGCGCTGTTTTATAGTAAATGCAATGGCGAGCGTCTGCAGACAGGAAGTAGCTGCTTTGGAAAAAGGGCTGCGCCTGGCCTCTTTTTAGGCGGAGCAGAGCGCTTTCTAAAGTTGAGAACGTTCATATTTGAGAGGAGCGCACATGACAACTGCTTTTTTCTGAGCCAGAGAATAACAACAAAGAAGAGGCAGGACATAAGCAGCTGACAGTTTACGGTAACAACCAGAATGAGCAAGTAGAGGTAGAAAAGTTAGTAGTTGTTACTCTGATCCTAAAGTCTGAATGGGAGCACACTGGCTGTGTTGTGGGAGTTTCTAACAAGTGTTTTGAGAGTTATACCTAATAATGTAATAACCGCGTTCCACACGTCGGAAATGACAACTTCCTACTAGAACAATGCGACGAAACGGCCGTTCAAGTCGTAATTTAGAGTTTTCCAAGACGCAGTTATCTAGTGTCACGTCAACGCAGAGGCATACACTGTAAACACTACACAGCATTACTATTAACACGTTTATGATTCTCAAAATAAACGTATTGAAATGTTTGATTTTCAGAATTTCGTAACCTTAAAGGACAATTCCAGCGTGATTGTAGTTTTTGCTCATTTCCTCCATTCCCTCACTGCAGATCATTTTCCAGCTTTTATCACCTTATGAGATATTTGCGATTCTTCCCTTGTCTTAGTTGTTTTTCAAAGTAAATATTGTAAAATATTACGAGTTACGCCCAGTAAAGACGAGGGCGCCAATTTAAGCCATAATTATGTCAATTCTAGGTTTATTTTCCGTTTTATCGACTATAGTTGGTGGAAGCGTCTTGGTTTGCTTTGTCTGTTGGCTTGAATGGGTTGCGATTGACAGGAGGCGGGTCCTAATGTAACCACAGAGAATGTTAGCTATTGGTTGAACGTTTTATTTTGGAGAGGAAAACATGGAAAGCAGAAGTAAGACGCTCTTTACAGACTGAATTAGAAGTCTCCAGTTGTTTTCTACGCCGTTTGGAACTGAACGGGAGTGAATAAGCCTGAGAGGTTTGGCAAAACTGACTTAAAAATATATGTAATTGTGGTGCATGCATGTAAAAACTGTCCCAATTAGCATTAAAGGGATGGGAAATGTAAAAAGAAATTAGCAAAAAATAATCACGTTGAAATTGTCCTTAAAATCTATCAAAACACCTGTGTGGTAAATGGTTAAACATACGTTTGAAATGTAAACTTAAACTTACAGTTGCTAATGTTCTAAGCTAACTACCTAGCGAACATTGCCAAATACGTTGGGCAAAGAAAATGTTTCTGTCCTGGTTATTCCAAGATGGATCAGTGGGGAATTTCTGACTTCTGACTTGAATGGACCGCAGCAGAAGTACTGCTTGCTAATAGCAGCAGCGATTGCAGCTAGTCATTGTGGAAACAAAGTCTGCATTGCATTAACTTCTTTTTTTTAAATAAATTCATCAGCACACAAATGCCCCGAGTCAACAGGAAAAGCAGAGTAGTGTGAACACGGGTTAAGGTGATCACAACTAAAAACTGCCACGGATAAACGTTTATCTACGGCTCTGGCTTGAGTCTGCTCTTCAAAAAGCCCGTCCAGGCTGCTCCATCAAATCGACAGATGATTGGACAAACACATTAAAACTGACCACAACAAACTGTATGAAATCAGCATGCCAACAACCAATCACAGCACCCGTCTCAACCACAAAATGGCCACTGCTACAACAAGTGAGAGCAAAAAGAGGGCAGATTTATCAGTAATAACCATATACTGCATCTTTTCAACATCACAATGAGCCCAGATATGCATGAGTAATAACACTAAACACATCCATATTGGTAATACTAGATAGACCTACATTTCAATCAGTAACATGCGTCTAGGTGGATCAATACTAGATTCTAAATACATCACTCGCAACTTTCAAAACACATTTTGGAGACACCCGTCATCACTGGAGACGTGTGGAATTGTATTATGCTAACCATTGCCTTGTTAGAATCAAATGTCCTATGTTTTCTTGTTTATGAAAGACAACAGGAAATATAGAAGACTATTTTACTAGATTATTACATAACATACAGATATTTCTGTTGCTGTGGTTACAGTTTCAATAAGTGGCGATTACAAAGTTGCTGACTGAAGGCTGAGGACGTCTACAGTTTACAACACTATTACTAGAATACTATTCTGTAATTCCATTGATTGTTGTTCAGGTAGATCTAGTTTGGCTCATTTTCCGTAAAGTCCTTTGAGACAAGCTGTGATGAAGGACTATAGAAATAAATTAACTTGAACACCGTCTCATACAATTTTGTAAAATGAGCATGAATTCTGAAATACAGATTATGTGTTGTGGACACAAATGTGAAAATGATGTTCCTCCACCACAAATTGGATTATGTGACAAAAGCATGAATTGGACACATTTTCACCGGTTAGCGTCGTGAAAAGGTTAGCCAATTGTTAAAGTAAAACCACTTTTGTTAAGGTTAGGTTTAGGCGACTAAAACTACCTCCTCGCCCTTACTTTCCACCGTGCCATTTCAATATCAAACCGCCTAACCCTTTCCTGGTGAGGAAACGTGTCACAGCTTAGATGAGTGTCTCCAAATTTTGTTACAATTTCACAAAGTGACGCATGCAGTTTTGTTGCATGTACTGTAGTTCCTGAGAGTTCATGCTAACCTTACTGACCACAAGCCTACTTCTCTAACCTCTAAGCTTCTGCTGCCCCAGTATAAACTCTTCAATGATGATCTTTATGAATTGCTTAGTCGTCTGTGGAACAATGTCTTAGGATACGTTCACACTGCAGCTGAAAGTGTCCCGATTATGATTTCTTCCCCCACATGTGACTCAGATCTGATGTGATCAGCAAAAAGCTGCTTAAATAAGATATGAGCAGCAGTTCAGACTTGAGCATGAAGTCCTGCAGTGTGAACGCAGCCTTAATGTCTCCAGTAACAACCTTCACACACATCGTATCATTACAACATTAGACCAATCTATTATTGCAAATATTCAGACAGGTATCAAGCTCCGATCACTAAGGGTGGAAAAGGACAACATTGTTCAGATGTGGCCCACATTACACTGTCCAGACAACCCTGTACATGACGGGGTTTTCTCGCACCAAACTGATGTAGAAAATCTGGATAGAATGTATTTTTAATTATTTCAATTATTTCGATAGAGCTCTGGTAGCTCTGGGAGGAAGAACACCTAACATACTAGAAATAAATAAATAGAGTTGAGTTTCCTGACAGTGGATACTTAAGTAGAGTAGATGAACTTAACACCCACAGCCAACATTTGTGTTAATTTCCTAATGATGCTAAATACTCAGTAACATTATTGTAATGCTAACAAATCATATAATAGTTTTATGCAATTCAAACTGGAGACGTAGCCCATAGACTCTTTCTGCCGAGTTGGCACCACACTGTCACTGTAGTGAACTGATAACTATTGGACAACACGGCCTTCGCACCGTGGCTCAGAAACAAAAACAGGAAGTGGCTCTCATCTTCAGTCAATGATTGATTGCTATGGTTTTGTATTTCTTGGCATTCTAACAGGAGCGGGAGTTTGGTACCAGTAAAGTTTAGTCCATCTATCCAGCACAGTGTTCAAGCCACAGCACACACACACAGATTTATACACACCCTGTTTCTAAATGATTATCGATATTACACAGTATCCAATATCATTAATACACTAGACTCTTGACCCTCAAATAAATCACACAAACAAAGATCTTGGCGTTGAAAAACCATAGTAAAAAAGTTTTGTCGTTCTTTTCCCCCCACTTTTGATCCCTTTTTCTCTGAGGAACCAAAGACAAGTGATGCTCCAAAAGCTATTGTCCTTAACGCACCTGTCCTCCTCTTCCTCATCCTCCTTATGCCTCTTCTTTTTTATATTCTGGTCTTCTTTACTCTATTCCGCCCAGTTTGCTCAGTCAAGAGAACGGGCTGAGAGTCTGCAGTGATATTTTGGACAGTAGGAGACAAAACGGATGGGTCATTTCTATGAAATGCATACCATGAAAGGTTATTTTCTCCTTCGAAAAATCAAGGAAGAAAGGGAGAACATGGAAGTCACTGGGAATAACATTTTTTTGTTTTGTTTTGTTTAAGAGAGGGACAGCTATAGGGGAGGGAAAGTAAAATGGAGCCTAGAGAAGGGAAGACAGTGAATTAAGGAATGGAGTGGAGTGGTGGGAGGATGTCCATGTCCATCTTAACAAGTCGTTTCATCTAGTTTGGCATCGTAACATTTTATCTCAATGTTAAGACTTTGAACAAGAAACCTGCCAATGGGGGTGAGATCATTTCACTGCTTTCCAACTCGATTCCGTAACTTTCACGAACCTAGTGATTGATACCATCGGTTTGATCCACCTTCATTTCATCTGAAACTGCATTCAAAACAAGCAGAATTTCCTCACCCCAATTTCTAATTATTTCACTTGTTTTAGAGAAAATATAATTTTAGGACTCAATACCAGACTGAATGTCGAGATGGATATTTCCTGCAGAGAATAAATAGTAGTGCATTTGAGTTTTCTACTTCCTGAACTTTCAATCTAATTTGTAGAAACGCATTACTTTCCCTTTCGCAAACTAATAACCAGAATAAATGACAGTAGATGTTGGACTTTAACTGACAACTAGGCTTGACATGAAAGCTAATTGTAATAAGAGAAAGAAAGGAATGAATGGAGAGAAAAAGGGACAGATGGGTGGAAGAGCCCTATGGTTCCTGCTTGATAAAGAATTCTCCAGAAGGGCCGTTGGCTTCTGTTTCGGGCCTTTCAGAGGATAACTCCACCCGCTCCACGCTCTCCTCCTTAATCTCTGCACCTAGAAAGAGAGAACATAGGGTGCGCTCGTTTAGGGGCTCCTGGTCGGGCGGTGACGTACACTGGCTGTGTGGAGTTTGCGCTCGTTTTCAAATGCCTGACCTGCCTCCTCTGAATCAGAAGCCAACCGGCCAACAACCAAAACATGAACCCACGTGTCGGAGGATTAAACAATCTGACAAGTAATTTCAATTGCCAAATGTATTGAAAGAAACATTCCCAATCCCTGTACATTTCCTTCGGCTGTTAAGGTATTTTGTGTTTCTCAAAATTAAGACCACATTTCCCATAAATCCTGTTGCTTCCTGTGCAGAAATTATGTTGCTACTTGTCTCCCCTCGTCTCCCCTGTCACTCCGTTTGTTTTAAAGCGCCAGAAGACGGATAAGAGTAGATAACAGCCCTTGATAACAGACCAGGTAAGCTAACGAAAGTTGAAACTATGAATGCCGTGCAAGTTCGGCTAAGCAAATGGCCGTATGGTAAAAAGCATGCTACTGAAATTGCCATCTGCTATTGGCTGATCTTTGGTGCCAGGTGATATCCCCTTCTATAAACAGGCAGTGAATTCATAAGAAAGACAGTAGATATTTATGATTGCTGTTGCGATTAAATTAGGGCAGAATTCTTACAATGGGTAAAGTTATAGGCTATTTTAACTACAGTAGATTAAATACAGCTACGCTCTGCAACAGTGATGCTCCTCCTCCTACTTGATCTGTCATGTTTAGGACTGGGTTTGTTTTGCCGCTGCCATTATTTTTAGTGATGGATTACAGCAGTACACTCTGCCCTTGCCGGTGTCCGCCTGTCACGTGACCAGGAGGGTATCGGGTGCCCTTAAACGAGTGCGTCCACATATAGATAAAAACACAGACACAGACAGACATTGAGTGTGTGTATGTGCATGCATGTTGTCGTGTGTTGCTCAGTTGGTGAGGTGTGGGATTAAAACTGCCAGGGTTAGAGGTTCAATTCCCACTGAGGCCAGTGTCAACCAAATGGCACGTAATAAGTTATTTATGTACGTTTGTGTATATTAATGTGTGTGTGTGTGTACCTGTGGTCCCCTCAGCATTAGGGCTGGTCTCTGGGTCTACAAAGGGGGGCTGGGCCGCCGAGGCAGGGGTAGGAGGTGATGGGTAATCGGGCGGGGTCATGTTCTCGTCTCCTGATAGGCTGCTGGGCACGCCCGTTACCATGGCGCCGGACAGGCTGACAGGCCGTTTACCAATGGGAAGCTTCCTCTCTAAGTTAAACATAAAAAACTCTTTCATTCTCAACCTGACTGATAAAATGAGATACGGTTCCTCCTCTTCTCGCTCTGTGTGCTTTCTTAAAGTAATAATCTAGTATAGTTAAGATAATGGACAACTCATCCGGGCTCCATAAGCGAAGACCACGCAATGTAACATAATTATGTCAGAGAGAGAGAGAAACAGAGAGAGAGAGACAGAGAGAGAGACAGAGAGAGACAGAAAGAGAGAGAGAGAGCAAGAGAGAGAGACAAATAGTCAGAGAGAAACAGAGAGAGAGACAGAGACAGAGAGAGAGAGACAGAGAGAGAGACAAAGAGTCAGAGAGAGCAAGAGAGAGAGAGAGAGACAGAGAGAGAGAGAGACAGAGATTCAGAGAGAGAGCCAGAGAGAGTCAGTCAGACAGAGAGCAGACCTACTTTTCTTCTGTCCCTTGTACTGCTGGGATTTCTTCCTCTGTTTCAACACTCCTGATGGCAG
>OMOT01060589.1:0-14372 GCA_900312575.1 Acanthochaenus luetkenii | reverse complement strand
TGTCGCCCCTGTACGATGAGCCCTGCACCCCCGACATCTACTCTCTGGATGAGCAGAGACCAGCCTGTCCAGCGGTAAGTGGGTCACCGATACTGGATCCATAGACTCAGTTTACATCCACACAGGCTGCCTGATATCAACACACACACACACACACACACACACAAACACACACACACACGCTTGTTGAGGAAAAGTAACATCAGATGCAGAGGCTTTGCCACCACCAATGATTAGTCGACCAGTAACTGGAATAATCAATTAGATTGCTGAGGGAGTGTTTCCAGTCCCTGTTTAGTGGAGCTACTGTCTGAATTTACCTTACAGCTTAAAGCATAATTCCTGTTTTCTCATCTGCTAGTCAGGTGGTTCTTTGGCTGAGGTGTGTTAAACATGCACATGTTTGATTCTATGGTAATTGAACCATTACTAAATCTAAATCAATGGGAGTGATTGGGACAACCACGACCTCAGACCAACTCAAATCAACTACATTTCACTATATAAATAAATGAGAATGTTTTATCCCCAAATTTGAAACTTGCCCCTTTGACCCCTATTCATTTAATATTTCTTTTTAGACATATGCATCGCTATTACCAACCAGTGTGCATTGCAGTTTCACCCTGTTCTTAGACTTCCTCCGGCCAAAGATCCATTTGACTATCAGGTGGAAGAAACGATCCTTTAGGTTAATCATCTAAACACCTACCACATGTGATTATAACTGCATCACCCTGACATGTCTCCCTCTGTTCCTCAGCAGCAGAGCTGGCAAGCGCCAATGCAGCATCATCAGCATCATCAGCATCATCAGCAGCATCAGCAGCAGCAACAGCAGCTCCTGCCCTCCTACTTCCAGCTCCGCACCCCTCCCATGGGCAGGCGCTACAGGAGGAGCCTGGTCCTGACCGACTCACAGGGACAGGCTCCGGGCCCGGAGACGGAGAGCCGTCAAAGCCAAGCTGAGCAGAGAGCCGAGGCCGTCTCCAGGCTAAGGTTGCTGCCTGCACCCGGCCCGGTGCAAGAGCAGGTGAGAAGTACAGCGATACCCGTCTCTCGGGACACTCTGGTTTCTGGGAACGCCGCGGTGCGAACTGCAGCCGCGGTGCTCTGCACGTTACCAAGACATTGTGTATATGCTTGTTCTGCGGGTGATATTTGAACAGGTGCAGAAGATGAAACAGATATTTGAGTGAACCTGGGTGTGTTTCTCATGAGCAGATCGTGGGAAGTAACGTTTTGTTTTCACATCTCTTGACAGAGACTCATCCCGCCGAGCTCTGTGACCAACACCTCTCAGATGCCATGTGGTTACTCACCAGGTAAGAATTGCAGGCACGCAAACACAAACCTTATCTGCAGTTCATACTGACACAGATGCAATGATGCTTCCAATCTTCATTTACAATTTGTTTTTGTCTTTATTCATTTTATTGAGTCTTCTGCTTTCATGTCGTTGCTAAATAAAATGTGTATTTCTATTGAAAAAACAACGCTCACTATTTCAAACCAAGGCCGTGGCATTGCTGCATCGTATTTCCTCTCAAGTGTGAGGTATGAAAGTCAACACTGATAGCCGCCTACCCGAATACCACCAAGGACGGAACATTGCTCACACTCCGCGTAACCGTAAATCAAACACAGCCTACAGTTTACGTAGGATTGATTGAACTCTTGGGTCTGTCAGCAGGTTAAGCGAGGTTAAGTGCAGGAAATGCGCAAATGTGCCAATGAAATGGAGCTTAGTGCAGCTCTGAATGTCACGTGTGCCGATGTCCCACCTAGTGTAAGGGAACACTGTTCCACAGTTTTTATTACTGGGCTGTGATTGACAGCACACAACTGGACCAGGGCTACACTCGTACCTATAGGTTCTTTTATCACTTGTAAAAACACGAGCAGAATTTACCAGGAAATCGCTTTTCTCGAAGGTTCGTAGAATGAACCGACGTTAAAAACGTGCGATAACCTTGCAATTTCGGTTTGCATGTTTTTGTAGCACTAGAAAGAGAATATCAAGAGCAAATGAAGGTGGTGTAATTTTGGCTTCACAGTAAGACCACACCATAAGGAAGGTTGGACTGTGTCCAGGTTTATTCACACAGGGCGAGGTTTGTGTTTCACTGTTTGAAACTAAAAGCCTGTGAATCTTCTCTCGCCTCTCGCAGATCGCCACTCGTACCTTGAACACACAGAACCAGATGACCAGGAAATGGACTATGACAACATTTGGGAATACGACTGTAATACCGGGATGATTCAGCCCATGTCTGGGATGTCGAAACAGCGGACAGGATTAGACTTCGGGCCCAGAGGCCTTGGTGCCATGGCAACCCAGCCGAGATGGTCATAAAACAAAACAATAGGCCGGGGCGCTCGTCTGGACGTGTGCAAACAACAGATCTCTATCAGAGGGATAATAAAAACCAACTATCAAAGCCCGTCTCACTCCTGCAGCACACAGTATGCACAGACCCTCACACTGAGCTGTTAGATGTTGGATAGCCAAGCAGAGGAATGACGATTGGCACGGACAAAAAACAACAACACACTACATTGTGAAAGTGATAGCAGATGGACTACCGCTGTTTTATATGTAGCATGACAGGACTAGAAAATGTGTCATCTAATGTGTAATGTATAATTTCACTGTCAAGAGTTTCATATAGTGCAAGTATTTATAGTTTAGATTTTTTTTCTTCGATATTTAAGAACATTTTCTAACACGCCGTCCAGTTGATCTATTGTTGTGTTTTTTTCTGTAAAAAGCATTCCACCAAGGCTCGTTACTGCAGAGCATCCGTGTACATTTTTGTACATTTTGTAAATTCATTATTTTATTATGCTGAAAACTATCAACGCAAATAGATGTGGTTTGAATGGACTGAAATGTGCTAACACTACTACCACTACTGATCTTTGTGTGGCTTCTTCTTTTCATTTTGTTTGAGGTGTTTATTTATATTTGGAAATAAAACTGAAAATGAATCAGTGTGTCTCTATTTTGTCCCGTTCTAGAGATAGAATGACGATCATACGATCTAGATTTCATTAAAGCAACTTAGTGTAATGGATGTTTTAGGAAATATTCAGTATGAGCACAGATTACTGTGAGGATTTCATTTGGACACAAGTGAAACGCAAATGAACAAGGCAACAGTGAAGGTGTCGTCCCACACAAACGATGCTCCCCTCCTCTGGGCCAGTCATGAACAACGTCACATTGTTCTAACCTGTAACTGTAGCGCCCCCCAAGGGTCAATCTGTGTCATTGAGAGATGCTGCAACCCAGCGATGAGGCGCACCATTTCCCCAAGTTACATCAAAATCTGACCAGTTGTGGGGCAAAGATGGTGCTTGATCAACAGCAGTGTACTGCAGCAGCGTACTGTATGTTGTACGGCACTACTTTGCCTTCTGCTGGTGAAAAACACATTGTGTGATTATTCAAACAGTCGGTGAAGAAAAACAACCGAGGTTCTTTTGTGAAGATTTACCTGTGTGAATATGCAAATGACTCTATTACATTCAACCCAGTAGATTATGTTTGAATTTCTTTGAAAAAATACACTATTTGCTTGGGACCAGCATTTCATGCAACGGTGAGCTGACGTGGCCCTCTGGTGTTGGAGAGTCGTTTTAGAAAAGACACATAACTCAGAGATGCTATTCACTGTAATTGAAATGAAAAAGACATCCACAGCTGACAGAACAAGCTATATGACAAAATATAGCCATCTATAAATGATCTATTATGAAAATATAATGCTATTCATAATGTATGAAACCAACACTGGCACAGAATTAGTCCCCCAAATGAATTATACTTTTGTAAGGGTGTGTTGCTAAAGTTTCATTTTGGAAACTATTACAATAGGTTTCCTTTCATTTTGGAAGATATTGCAATAGATGTCAACAAACAGGAAGAGCACCATCCTAAAATATATCACAGTCCGTGCCATAAATCCATTAACATTTGCACGTCTGACTCTATATAGCTCTTATTAAACCTGCCTCTAATCTCTCTTCAGTACATACTGGAACCTTATTTATATCAAAACATTTCTGATGAATATATATATATCTCATGTCAAGCCCTTTGGTCACTGAAACATTTCATATTCCACATGAATGCATTCAGACGTAGAAAGTGTCTTTTTGGTAGGCAAATTATTTTGAACAGGTGTAAGAAAAACAACTGCATCTAAATTAAACACTTAAAGATGATCAACTCGTTCACCCGGTCTAATCCATTTCCATCCAATCTGGAGATCAATGAGACTTTTAAGGGCAATTATAGAGCAAATACATAGTGCAAACATTTCAGCGCAGCATCAAACCCTTGATATGACAAACTCCTCCCTGAAGGACACGGACAAGCCAACGTTTCATGTCAGGTGTCCATGGAAAAGATTGATTATGTTTGGACGTATTTCTGCAGGCTGACATGTCAAGCGTCAGACATGGGCCGTGTGATGCAATACCTTCTCCCCGGCTGCCGCCTCCACCCGGACATATTTCCGCAGGTATCGGATGGCGGACAGCGCACTTACATTTGCCAGCAGAACTGTGTGATATCGCAGAAGAAAAAAGATTACTAAACTAATTAGGCATGGGCTGACACATTTATCTCAATACTTTGCAACTCCAACATTGAATCTATCTGGCCTTGTAAAATGTAAACAGATAGTCTTAGAGTAGATTTTATTTCAGTGCTTCAATGATTTTACTTACTTCTACTGTCCATCCTATCAAAAGCTCAATGCAACCAAGTTGAAAATGAAAAATATCTTCAATCCAATTAATCATAACAAATGTAAACATAGCATTTTAACAGGCTACACTATTACCCTTTTACTACAACAACATTTAACTACATGATTAAATTGTATAATTATAGATATTGCATATTAACATATACATACATACCAGCCTTCCAGGCATCTCCATCTTGTGGGTTAGCAGTCCTCAGCACCCAAGAGGCAAATGCAATGCAAACCAAACACATATCCGATTGTCTGAGAGGCACAAGGGAGGCATCCAGCCCTTCAAAGAAAGTGTTGCACAAAATCTCTTCAGTCATTTGCTATATCACACAAAGGGAATTATAATTGACATTAACACACCAACAGCTGAGCACAAGCCCCCATTAACATGGAGGGACTTCCTGTTCTTTCACGCTGTGACCTGGTCAAGTCCCAGACACCACAGCACCATGCCAGTGCTGCAGGCGGCACCATGCCGCTTGATGTTACTGATAGTTGATATTATGATTCTAGAGGCTCAAAAGACAACCCTCATGGTTAAATGCTTAATATTAGATGCCATATCAGTATGTTAAAAGTTATTATTTAAATCAAAGCTCCTTGGCTGGTTAGAATGTGTATAAACATGTATAAAGATTCTCTTTTGACTCCTGAAATCAGGCTATTTTGTATTTCCCCTTCAAAGCCAAACATGAATTACTGCACTCCACTGGCAACTTCGAGAAGACACTCATCGAGTGAAGTCAAGTTATCACGTACAACCATTCCTCCGGCGCTTGACTTTGCACTACTACGTGCCGCCAGTCCAGTCAGTGTCCTGTGACAGCTGAGCTAAGAGAGTCCGCTCGGGTCGTGACTGTAACAGCTGTCTGTGTGGATAATGTATCCTGATCTACAATTGGAAGACCATAAGTAAAATAAAATAGTATTTTTAATCAAGCAGTGGACTGAAGTGCAGGTTTGATGGACGAAGTTTAATTGAATCTTAATTCCAATACAATTATTATTATTATTTAGTTTACTCCTTTATAGTTACCTTACAGCTATAGTTACTTGGAGATCAGGTTATTAAAATAATGTAGTTGTGTGTTCTCAGAATATCACAATCTAGTCCAATAAGGCAGAAATGCCATATAAATACTACTTTGAAAAATAGACAACTTTCACAAGGAAGTGTAACTATACAACCGTAACACTGACATATTGAACAGGTACCTATACTTTTGATGTTTGGTTACCTTTAAATATCAAATTATCAAAGCAAACATTCACCCGTAAACAGCAGTCACCGTATTCCTATGATTTTACTTCAGTTGATATTTTTGACCATAAACAAGCTAGAAAGCAAAGGATTTGCATACTTCTCCCACCACTGTACATACGTCCCGAACAGCCTAATTATTTTCTACAATGATGTAATCTTTTTCACGTTGTGCATCTGTATGACGTGTAAGAGCTGACAGATACAACTGGCTTACATGGATTAGGAGCAGCTGCCTGCAGGTCCTCGTAGCTGAAGAGCTGCCGTGCTGGTTGTCTGGAGATGCTGTCCTCCAGGTGGTAGAGAAGTGGATCAGGAAAAGGCGTGTCATGATTTCCCAGAGCACTGATAGGCTGAATTGTCCTTCGGAGAGACCTGCCGCTCGGCCTCACAGGTAGAGGAGACAAGGAGGTTGATCTCTGCTTCTGGCGTGCAGATCCTGTGAGACGAACATTCCTGAGGGAGAATGTGTTCTTCCAGAAGAGATTCTGTCCGAGGTCCCTGTCTGAGAAAAGATCATCGTACATGTCGGTGGAAATACGAGTGGCGCTCGCCTCACGGCTGAACCTGGTCACCACCCGTATTGGGCCGCGGTCTTCATCGTCCTCTTCATCAGATTCCACGGAAGAACCATCGGAGGCGGAAGATGCAAAGAGTTGATCGTACGCGTCGGGGAACCGTAGACCTCTGTTTGTTGAGCGAGAGCGGGTCTGATCCGCTGCCTCGGTGAAAGGGGAGAAGAAGCTTCCCATATCAAACTCTGAGAAGAAAAGGTCATAGGTCTCAGGGACAGAATGTCCATCAAAGCAGTCGGTGGCTATGTGATCTGTGGCGGACGGGCTGGGACTGGATCGCTTTCCCCCGAAGAGATATGGACATGCATCTGCGAGGGAGATGCTATAGCTGTCCGTCGATGCGTTGCCAGTAAAAGAAGATGAAGGCAAAGCGTCTTCGCCGCTGTCTTGCCTAGGCACGTGTCCATCGGTGACATGCTCCCTTTGGAATTGTCCCTCCTCTGGGATGACTGTCGGCGAAGCCTGACCTTTCCACGCGTGGCTACCAGGTTCAGAGTCCAGGGCATGTAGACTACGCACACTTACATTGTTGGACATCTTTCGGAGGTACTTTTGTGGTTGAGGAATGTCACTCGCACATGTCAACGTCGTGTTCTCGGGGTACATGCCGGCACCTCGGCTCACCGGGCCGGGTTCGCTCTCCCACGCGACACCCGCCGAGGAGGAAGAATCGCTTGGCCAAACAGCGTCTGAACGTGACTCTACAACAAAACGGGGGGCGCTGGGCGTGTGATCAGGCTTGGACTCGTCCGGCTGAGTGAAGTAGCCCGGGTCTGTGGCACCAGACGTGTCGGCTGCCTCGCTCTCTGGTAAAGGTGGGAGAGAGCTGGGTGGGGTGGCACTGCTGACCGTCCGTAGGCCCAAAATGTCCTTTATGGTCAGCGTCTCCATCTCGCTCCAAAAAGAGGACATGAGGTACACCGAGTGTCTGGAGTCGGGGGCTTTTGCAGCTTCGTTGTCCGCTTCGGACGTTGTGACGGCGTCTTCCGTCCCGCCCTCTAAATCCCATTGCAGTTCCGCAGTGTCACGCACGATCAGGCCTTTAGGCCCAGATATGCCTCCCCCTTCCTCGTCGAGGGTTTTGGCTGTTTCTTCTTCTTCGCCTCTACAATTACAACAAGAATCCCCCCACATGTCGGCGACACTTTTATTTGAGAGTGACATGACATGTCCTTCGTTAGACGGAGCCCCGCGTCTCTGACTGTCTCCCAGAGTGGAACGGGATGATACGGACGGGATATCTGATTGACATTTGAACGGATCCTCTGACATGGATAATGTAGGCTGGATGTCTCGTTGCCTGTTGCCTGCAAGAGGACATTTCATGTCACTAGACCGAAGGGGATTCTCACAGTGAACAACCATTGCACGTGGCGCCGCAAATTCAGTTCTCTCAGTTATCGTCTCCTTCTCCAAAACAACATTTGGCTCGGACGACGTTTTAACCCCCTGGGAACGTTTAGTTTGCTGTATCGTATCATCTATATCTAAACCGGAGGGACTTTTAGACTGGCGGCCTTCGTCAGGTGACGCGTCGCTAGCTCCTGATGTTAATTTAGCGCGGGCCACTTGAGACGGATTCTTGTCACAGGGCGAACAGGATCTAGCTTCGACTCGTTGGGGTTTTGTCTTGTGAGCGGACAGCGCAGAGATCGTCTTTTCGAGCGTGGAGCTATACTGGTCCGTGTCTACCGCCTCAGCCAGGCCCGACTTAGCGGTGGATACCTTGTCGTTTCGCCTGGCTTCCGATGCAGGATCATTTGACTCTGCGCTGAATGAAACACCATGGGTTGTTGCTATGACCTCGACTGTGCAACGTTGGTTTTTGTCCTCATTTTCACAACTGATGAGAGAACGATTCATTTGATCCGTTCCTCTTCTCCGTGCACATGGCTCCTCTTCTGAGTCACTCCGATTGGCTAAAAATGGCCTGTCGTATCCCCTCAGCACGCTCTCAATTGGCTCGGCGCTGATTCGTTTCTTCCTCCGTCGCTTCTTTTTGACAGAGGCGGATGGAGACAACTCTTGGCCGGCTCCTTTGTTTGGGCTCTTTGGGTCTGGGTCTGGGTCAGGGTCAGGGTCTGGGTCTGGGTCTGGGTCTGGGTCAGGGTCTGGCAATAGAACATGGAGGTTTTTGTCCTTTTCCAGTGTAACCTCTGCCATCACTTGTAGGTTACTGGGTGATTCCGTGTTGGGGCTTCTATTGAGAGCTGCTTGACCCACCAACAAACCTCCTCGCTTCATATCGTCCAAACGTCCAAACACATCCATGTCTGAGCTCATCCCTTTGTCAGAGTCAGGTGTTGTTTCTGAGCAGACAACCACATCAGGTGACTCATAAGAGCGACTCTGCTTCCTTACCTCATTGGCTGTCGTTTCTGCCCGGGCCTCCTCTCTGACGAGGAACTGGGTTTCAGGATGAGGTGATTTCTTTGTCTCAAGGAGTGAGTTACTGGCTGCAAGTCCGGGGGACATGTTGGAGCCAGGTTCACCTTTTTTCACTGTGTTTATGTTGCTGTTGGCGTTGACAGTCGCTGTGGTCGCTTTGCCAATTGCTGTTTCACTTCTGGCAGGCAGAGAGTTTAACTTGGGGACGTTTTTTGGCAAAGCACTGCTGCTGGCTTGTGGCCCATCACTACACCGCTCCTCCCCCTGTGCTGCCTTTTCACCTCCTACTTGCCTCTCAGCCTCTGTGAGACTTTTCAGCCTTTCAAAGAATGTATTGACAGACTCCAGGTGTATATCCTCTTCACTGCCCGAGAGGACGTTCTCCATACCACCAACGCCATATTTGCTGAGGTAATGTTCCACGGGGGACCCCTCACGGTCTGGGGGGCCGTCGATGGGGCGGTCAGCCTCCACACAGCCTGCTGTTAGGTCAACTTTCTGAACCCCGTCTGCAAGAACGGACCCCATATCGTCAATGTCACTCATCCCCGAGTTGTCCACTCCAACCAGAGCAGGAGGAAGCGGGTTGCACTCCTCACACTCCTGAAAGAAGCACTCCCAGTCGCAGTCAGAGATCGGCACACTGTATTCAAAGTCATCCATTTTGATGTAAAGGTCTTAACCTGCGAAATCAATTAGAATAGCTTTTGAAAAAATGTGCAAATAATCCAAAAGGAATCACAGTGAAAGTATTTGTTATTGAATTTTAGCACCAAAAGATGCTAAAATCAGAAGTTCTTTCATAACAAAACGCCAAAATATCATAATTATGAGCATGCAGATAAAGAAACTAATTTAACAGCTAAATAAAGGCATGCCAGTTCCTGCAACATAACAGAAACCCCAATCAAGCATGTTGTTTTTCATACTATGCAGCTACAACACAAATTAAAATGTACAAATGATTGCAACCACGTCTGTAGTAATGTAATCTAGTGGAAATCTCTTCAAATAACTGGCGTCAGGACTGCAGCTGAAAACTAGCTGGCAAGCTGAAACTGTCCCATTAACAGCAGCTCAACTCAACGTGACAGGTTGGAAAGTGTTCAGCAGTATGACAGCGGGACATAGCAGCGCTTTCTCTGCACTTCTGTCTATCTGCATATGAACTTGCACATCCATGCAGTGAGACAGTTGGCTGTGTTTTCCTACCTATCAGGGTTTTGCTGTGTCCCTGGTCTACGGAAGGTGGAGGCCTACGAAGTCTGGAGCCCCAGCAACGCCATGTCGTATGTCCTCCGGTGGGCGTCCTTGTGCATGAGAGGGCAACGCTGCAATCCCCATATAAATATATTTAGAGTGGTGCTTCTGATCACGTAATACACGCAATGCTCCGGCGGCTGCCATCTCCAACACAGGTATAATGTTTCAGAACTTTAAATAGAAGCCCCTCCAGCAAAGTGCTACACGGGTTACACGGGTTACACAGTATATCTGATCAGTACTATTGTTCCCTTTGCTATGCTTACTAAACAAAATAAAAAACAAGGTGATGTTTGTTTGGAGGATTTTAGTTTTGATTCGTCCTTCATCATGATCTCGACGGACGTGAGCGGTGCAGAGCTCAACATCCAGCAGCAGTGCCTGGCCTCCTTGCTGTCTCTCAGCACAGACGGGGTCATGCGAAGTGTGCGTCAGTCAGCTGACACCTCACTGGTATGATGTCATGCGTGACAGCGGCTCTGAATCAGTCAGAGTGAACGGCAGACGCTGCCGGAGAGCCGGAACGAGCCTGGGGCTGCTTCACGTGAGACTCATCTGACATGAGGGGTCATACAGGTCTGTGAACATGCATGACGGAAACGCAGGCAAAACCGCGTCATTGGTCCACGTGACAAAAATCACGTGGTTTCTAAACGACGAGTTCCTTGCACTTTTGTGTTCTTGTCTTCCTTTATCTCTTTGTGTTGTATCTGCATTGCGTTTGATAGCGTAAAGTGGACATACTGTATCTTCACAATAATGCTCATTCACTGTATTATTACAATTCAATCTGAACATTTTCAAAGGAACCAATTTAGTGAGCGTTGGGAGACATTAACGGCAACTGGTTGAAATCACGGCGCAGATGTTGGTGCTTGTTTTCTGTTCGAATGTGGAATCTGCCATTAGGGCGGCCGCCTTATCTGAGGCGGGCTTGAGCCGTTGTTTACGGCTATCAGGAAGATTTAGTCAGGACAATGGGATTACGGGGGCCATCCTTGCTGTCAAAATGTCCCTGACACTAAAAGATACCGAGATAGCCTATCAGTCATGATCTCATTATCAACCGTTAAGCTGCACTTAACTGACGGCTAATGTTCCTTAATTGCAGCTGAATGTGATGACTAACGATGGGTCTAAAGATGGGGGGGGGGAGACCATGGTTATGCACAGCAACAACACCTTGATACACCACGATAGACGTCACTGCTCAGTAGTCGACGTACTAGCAGCGTCTTCTGGGGGTGAACTACCTCAGAAGTAGAGACAGACTGTTCCCTTACGAAATAAAGACTCTGGATTACGGTTTGGTAGGTTTTTAGTCAAACCAACTGCAGTGTGTCCTAAACTTTAAAAGAGGAGATTTGGAAATACTTGAATTTACAAAGTTAACACATATTAACCCGATTTCCCCCCCCAGTGACACAACGCATTCAGAATGATCATCTAGAACTCCACTTTCACAAGCTGTAACCGCAGCCATTACTTGCCTAATTTTCATCACTATAGTTATTTATGAGAAAACAGACCCTCTAATTGGCCAAACCACAGAACTGGGCTGTGTGCCCAAGAGGGCACTCTCAATTCATCAGCCGTGATAAAGGGAGACAAGCCAGGGCCTGTGTGGCTACTGCACCTGGGGCAGCGGGCCGGGATTCTGTTTCCATCAACAGGATTAGGCCCTTATGAGTCACTTCTTGGAGTTAAGATTGTAATCTGTTTCTTCACAGTGGCTCATGCCACAGAATTTCACCCTGATTGTTTACCATGTCAGCTCCGGCAATTCAGCGTCAATTAAACAAAGCCCATGTAAACAGACATTCAGCACAAGCTCAGTGACGTGATGCTTAAGCGGAGAGACGTTGTGTATGGTCCTGTTGCCAAGCATCCTTGGTCGGTGGCATCTTTTGTGTCACAAAAGCCAAGTCTTAATTGTGGCAAAGTAAGGGGGCATCACTGTTAGAAAACAGTCGACAAAGACAACTGCCACACAGGTCGCTTCACGTACGAAACTGTTCGAGGTTTGAAGTAAGTCAGGAAAAAAAACTTGTGAGACGCAGAAAAAGTTACGAAACGGATTATTAACATGTAGATTATCTTTTCAAAATATACATTCACATTAAATAACAGCAGAATTGGTCTAAAGATATCTTCCTAGTTACTCTACCACATTATGAATCTCTGCCATGTCAAGTGAATGAGAGTTTAACAGGACTGAAGATACTGGCCAAAATAATGTTGCTGTTTTGTATCATTTACTGTCTTATCTTTTCAGTGGCAATATCTGCTCGGGCAACCTGAGGAAGAGGTGCTGTCTTAAGTGGAGTGACATGGAGAGATGAAGACTATCAGTGGGGGGAAGAAGAGCCAAGCTTTCATCGTTCATCATGTTATAAAACACAACATGTTTGTTGGTTTGTTGGTTTTATTACAAATGTGGACAAGAAAATGACAGTTTGAATGGCTACATTTTAATATCATAAATCATTGCTCACTGTGGGAGCGGCACCGATCAAGCAGTACTTCTGTCCACCACTAGATGGCGAGGAACAACCGCTGTCTGAGAGCGGACGTGCCCGAGTCCAGTGCTAACTCCCAATGGCCCGGGTACGAGGATTGGCTAGAATGGAGCTGAATGTAATGAGGCCCAGATAAATCCGTTATGTGCTGTACTGGTCCACGCTGATTTGGTCACGTGGGCATTTCATTCCCAATGCTTCTTTGTCCCCTTCTGCATCAAGGCACATTAGCCGTGGTCAAGGTACGTTCTCGACCTTTGACCTCCAGGACAGTGGGCTGAATTCGTCTCTCATTCGCCAGCCTCGAGGCAACGTGTCTTGTGGCACGTGAGACAAAACAGAGCTTTCTCCTCTGCGATGGGTCAAAAGACGCCGAGTCAAGAATGTCTGAGCTCCAGCTCGTTTGTTGTTCCTCCACTTCTGTTCGTTTGTGGTCATGAAACATTTCACCTGGAACAAAACCATGTTCACCGCGGCAAACGACCTGAAATACTTTGAGACTGAACCAACACGTTTTATTCAGATGTATGTGATGATGTTCGCTCTGCTTTTCAAAGAGGACGTCTTCACCGTTGCTTGCAAAAAAAAAAGACAAATAAAATGACATCCTCCTCAAAACAGCAGTGTGGACCGCTGAACCTTTTCAATATGTTTGGTTGTCATTGTTTTTTTAAATGCTTACAAAATATGTCTTTTTACTTTGGGTTTTAGTTTTACTCCTTCATTGTTGAGGCGGGTAAATGTAGACATGTTTTAATATATTTGTCGTTGCTCCCTGTGTTCCTTTTTGCCTCCTTACGTTCGTATTCGTTGCCGCTCTAATCCGCCTTGAAGAACCTTTTAGCCGGTACTGTATTGCATCACCCGAATGAATTTGTACGCTCTTTTAGTACATTTTTACTTCGATTGTTTGTTTTCATCGTGTGAAGCACTTTGTGACCTCGTGTCTGAAAAGTGCAATACTTTCAGACATAAATCAAGTTACTTGCTCACCGTTTGCCTTATTCTTATCTACATCCTCTTCTCCGCAGCTGCAACAACCTAACGTCCCCGCGGGGATCATGAAAGCTTCATCTCACCTGAAAGAAAAATGTTCAAAGTAGCTTCTATCCACCTACTTTACGATCAACGTGTTCATGTCTACCAGAGGGCCGGTTCCCATTCCAGTCCAGTGAGGTTTGTGTTGAGTGAAAAGTGTGGATGCTTTCATTCTGGCAGGTTTATGGTCACAGCTTACAATGATTCATCGCGTTCTCCCTCCTCGGAGAACATCCTCCCCACCGTGGCTCCGCGTCTACGTCTCTGCAGACGGACTCCTGAAAAGCAGCAGGGGCTGTTTGCTTTGGGTTAACCATACTGCGAGCCGTGTGAGAAATCATTCCCCTCCCGGGTTCGCTCCGGGTTAATGAGTTATCCGAGGACAAAGAGCTGACAAGCCCGCCACCCCAAACGGAGCGATGGCCTTCCTTCCTTTGGCCGGGGTCGGCAGGGTTATCAGTGACCTGGGAACAATAGGAAGCGGTGTGGCCAGTCACATCGCAGGACTGTCAGTCACTTCCTGCATACCTCCACACAGACAGCTCCACAGAAGGGCCGC
>OMOT01060582.1:0-10601 GCA_900312575.1 Acanthochaenus luetkenii | reverse complement strand
TTATTATTAAGACAAAACACAGAGTGTGCATGAACGAGGCCACCAGAATATACACAAAATATACCAGTGCCAGAATGTGCAGTTGTAATGATAAATCTCTATCACCTTTTCCTCAGCTTGAAATATAATGTCCCAGAACACGTTTGAATGAGATACACTGTCAAAATGTAGTGCACTCATCTTTAATCATTAACTCAGTCAGTTTCAACTTGCTATTACTATTTATCGGAGTCATAACCCATAATCATGAGATAATGAGCTGTACCTTTTCTCCTCGGAAATCATTTCCTAAGAATGACTTTTAGGAAGACAAGGCAC
Source organism: Acanthochaenus luetkenii (assembly GCA_900312575.1). Lineage (NCBI taxonomy): Eukaryota > Metazoa > Chordata > Actinopteri > Beryciformes > Stephanoberycidae > Acanthochaenus > Acanthochaenus luetkenii. Next base: position 10,283 of record OMOT01060582.1, on the reverse strand, counting down.
GCAAGAGCAAAGAAACAAGGTCTGATGGCATTCACGTTTCTAGGGAGGGGAGAGGAGCAGCGAGCGGACAGAGTGCGATACACTGGACGCTCAGTTTGTTTAGGTTTCTGGAGAGAATATATGCAAATATATGTGTTTGTGTGGTGCATGGTGTGATGGGCGGCAGTAGCTCAGGAGGTAGAGTTCCCACCCTGCAACTGCAAGGTCAGCGGTTCGAGTCCAGCTCCTCCCGGGAAAAAATCTGTTGTAGTGTCCTTGAGCAAGACACCTAACCCCAAATTGCTCCCGTTGAGCAGGTTGGTACCTTGCATGGCTGCCTCCGCCAACGGTATGACATGTAAGTCACTTTGGATAAAAGCGTCTCCTAAATACTGTAATGTAATGTAATGAATACTGGATGGACGCATATTGTCTCTGACTCAGGCTTCAAACAATCTGAGCGATTATTAGTAAAGTAGGGTTGCATCATTAATGCAGAGCAATGCAGTGGCCAGAATACCTTCACTGACTTGTTTTTAAAGTCAGAATTTGGCTTCTGCAGTCAAATACTACCTATGATGTTGCCCATTCAGTCTCTGTTTCAGAGAGCACAAATATATTCGGCCGACCAAATTAATGGGGGTTGCGCTCCTCTGTTCCCCAATAAACCTGACAGGACCCCGCAGCCTCCATGCTGTGCGCCCCAAATGACCTGACAACTGAAATTCCGAGAGAGAGAGAGAGTTCCTGGTTTAGGTTACATAAACGGAAAGCGATGCATCATACAAACCTTTAGTGAAATGCCACAGAGCTTTTAATGACATTGGCAGAGTTTATGGGGCCCAGAAAGCCGATGATGGCCAAGGCACAATTTGACTGTATAGTGCAATGTAAGTCCATTGAACAGAGAAAGCTTTCTGAGTCTCTTTCAACTGGCCACACCTGAAACAACGCTCATTTCCACAAGAAAATCATATTGTTACTCAAGATCATATGGCAACCCTCTTCTATATACGCTATAGGTTACACTGTATTTCCCAATGTAGTAATAGAAGGTGAGCAATTTCTTACACTGCTAAATGTTTCCTTTGATAAAACTTGTGGAAACAACTGGGATATGAAATAGTGAAATCATCTTTATTTGACATACCATGTGCAATACTGCCACTTTGGCAACAGTAAACTTAACAGTTGTTTGTGTGCAACAACAACAACAAAATAATGGTGGTAAAACCAAGAAGCATATAGATGTATTTTGCAAATGAAACCGTTGCTCTTCAGACAACACCACTGCATGTCATTCAGAACGAAAAAGAATCAATGTGACAAAACAGTCTCGAGTCATATCAATTTGGTTGTACCATCAATTAACAGAATGATTAGCTAACACTCGTGACATAAGTGCAGTGGGAGCGATACAAGCTCTCACCTCCATCGTTATGGCAGAGATGTTGACTTGTTGTACTACTGACATATTCCCCTTTGACCTGGCTGGGGTATTTGATTGTAGCGGGCATGACAACATACATTGGCAAGTCAATATTAACACTGAGGTCAACCAGGAGCCACACGAGGCATCTCTGACTACGGGAAAACACGAGAACTGCAAAGCAAAGCATGAACACAGAGGGCACACACTCATGTGGATGATATTGTCAACAGCAAATAGCTCACAGTGCATTTAAAAGCAAAGTTGTACACCTGCAATACTATACATTATTTCCGCATCCATCTCTACAGATTCAGTGGACAGTGCACAGATACGACGTCTCCTCTTCTCGGGAGAAACACAGGCATGTACGGCCTTGGGTGGAACAGAAAATACACAGGTGAGTGCAGAGTAAATGCGTGAGCCGGGTCTAGGATTCGACTAACAGAACACTAATGAGACGTTGACCAAACTAGAGGCCCAAGGAAAGAGAGAGGGGGAGCGAGAGAGCAAGGAGGAGGCCAGCTTCCACTTCTTCTCCTGGTGTCTTCCCTCTCAGCTGGATCGCTCTTCACGTCCCACTTGATACCTCCAATGGGAAACCATTACGGTCCGGCTCTCCGCCCTGAAACAGATTGAGACAGTTGGTCTCACATGCCATGTTATATTTTATTTTTGGGGGGTGGCGAAGGTTGGATATGTTTCCTTTTAGTCTATTATGGTGCCTGTACGGTACGGTACGTCCTCTTGTGGTCAATTCCCCCCTGATACATTAAAAGAGCCGATATTAGGGGCTGTGATCTAAACCTAAAGTAACACAGCAAACCAAACAGGTCTTCTTCCCTGGTGATTTGTTATACTTCATCGTTTCCGCCCCGTGGTATTTCGATTACCGCCACAACATGGCATATTTATTCACTGAATTATTTGTGCAAAATGTGATCTCCTCACCGTTGTCCGTGACGGGGACCGGGGATGCAGGGGAGGTAAGCCATACATCCTCTTCACATCCGCGCACCGCCTGCGTCGCTGAGCAGTGCGCCCATCACAACATGTAGATGATGTAGGACAGGAAGACGAGTCCCATTATGGCGAAAAACATCAACACCAGAATGTCCATCATGATGGCAATGTCGGAAATGGACGATGCAGACGCGAGAAGGATACGCAGAAAAAGAGAAGAGAAACCCCCACTACCGCCGGTGCAGCAGATCGGAACAGATCGGAAATGAGTCAACACGGCCCTCCCCCTCCCACAGGCCGTGGACGATGCTGATAGGTGGACACGGGGAGCTCCAACCCGGAAGCGAGGGCACAACTAGGCGTCCTCACCATCGGCAGTAATGTCGAGAAGCGCATTTCCCGTCACCTCCGACTCTTTGTTTGTAACTTACGGCAAGTGTTTGTCTTTGACATATCTTTCCGTTTCTGTTGCCAGGTAACGGCTTGACCGTAATAAAGTGACACAGAACGCTAACGCGCGCGGGCAGAGCAGGCGGTATGTATAGGATCTCGGTAAGCAATTTGTCTCATTACATGTGTCAGTATTTGGAGCAAAAAGAGCCACCTTCCACCAGGCTGGCTGCGGGCCTGATCGGAATGGCCCCGCATTTTACGGAATAGACAAGAAGTTACGACAGCGTCATTAAAGAGACAGACAACATGAATGTTAACATGGGCGTTAGTTAGTAGGGAGTCTCCCGGCGTGACGTCAGTCCAGTCCGCTTTTACTAGGCCAGGCTTACGTCATCATCTCTATCAGATGACCAGCCATAGAACAGTAACGAGCATCATTAGTCTAGCGGGAAGAGACAGCAGTCCCCTGAATCTGGTCTTAATCTGATATGAATGTATCAAGTATCAAGTAGTGCGTTTCCTCATGCGAGAAGAGCGATGCACTGGAGAAGTATTCTCAGTGTCAGACGAGTGATGTTTGTGCTGTACGTTATACGTGGGCCCAAATAAGAGAACAGCACATCAGTGCCTGAATTACTATTCCATACAATTCACTTGCACGAGGCTCAGTCGCAGTGTAGGAGGCAGCAAAAACAACAGTCTGAGAAAAAAAGACATTTTATTGAATCTGCAGAATCATAAGTACAATTCGATGTGCTGTAACAGGGCAACAAGAGATGATAGGTCCTTAAATTCGACTGTATTCTGACTTTTGAATACATGACTGTCAATATGAATATGGTATTTTAAAATTGTGTTAAAAAAACAAAATGATATCAAAACAATTTAAGATGGAATGCACAAAACGGATCTGAATGCTAAACATGTGATTGTGGATTACATAATTTCACTCTGCAGTCTATATAGCCAGTATCGTAGAAGCATGGAATGATTCATCAGCAGCGTGTGAGCCTACGATGAAGGCTGAGGGTAAGAGGGGGATCTCAGCAGTGGGCAGGGTACTTGGTAAGAAACTGAGTAGAAACAGGGTTATATAACATTACGGTGCAGTAGATGAGTGATGCCAGAGCAGAAGAGCGTATTTGGCGCAAAGAGGTTAACTCCTGACTAGTATCCAGGTCCGACTACAACTTGCCCTGTCTCGCGGGCTGGGAGACGGAGTACATCACATCAGCGTCCTCTAGCCCTACACACTTACATAATTGTATGCTCGTTGCCTTGCCACAGTGGTCTGCAATCCATCTTGAGCCACATGTACACAACAATGGCTGTCTTTGGCCACCTTTTCATTTCCAAGAGAACACCAACAACTGACGATCACCAACTTCAAAACAAAAACGTTTTGGTTTTTTTGCCCAAACTGGTTTGGATTATGCTCATCTGGAAAAGAAAATGTAATCTAGAGTAGCTTTGTTATAAAGAAAAATTGGAGGACACGACAACATAAGCCAGGAACACCACCTGCTCCAGTTCACAACTGTGAGCTCTAAAACAGCTTTTCGATCCAACATCCGCTTTGCAAATAAACTTGTCCATTGTCAAGTCGAGATCAGCGCAAAATACTGGCATATTTTATATCCTTTTGTCTGGCAACCATATTACTCTGCCAGTTTGAGGTGGGTTTTTTTCTGATTCAGTGATCATCTTCATCAGCACTCACATTTCTTCACATTAGAAAGTTGCAAAAAAAAAAAGCATGAATGTTCAACACCAACGTACACAACTTGCACCACACTGGATTAGCCATGAATCCATTTTTAAAATCACATTATTTTCCCTCAGCCACATTCACAATATGAACCATATCAGACAGCTTTTATCTGCAGGCAAGCCACTTCCCAAAGCACCATGACCTGTTAAAACATATACAATTGTACAACGTCATCTAGCTAGAGTGAGACTCGTTTATTTTTTATACAGCTGAACATTTTCCACACCCCCAACGCCCACCCACAGACACGCCACCCTGATCCGTCATGTCTGTGACAGTCACAGGTATATTTGTCTGCCATCCACTTCTGCAGGTAGCCGACTATTGTTTGGAGGTCCTGAAAAATCGAATTAACTGGTAACAATTAAGTTGTTGACAATTTGGGAGATTCACCAATGAAATAATAAAAGCCAGCCCTGGATCAGCATCTGTCCCTGACATACCACCTTCATGTTGCATGTGGTGGGGCTGAACTTATGTTAGCTTTATTCCATGACCAGCACAAACTACAACTTTCCTGATGATTATATAGTGCCTTTCCATAACGTTGCTCTCTTTTAGAGCCTCAAGGACAAGAGACAGTATAACAGGTACTCTGGCCATGAATCGGCTCGACTGAGCAGGCATTCGGCTGATTTGTCCTACAAGTACCCAGCACTGTCACGACCTGAAACAGCAGGTGGATTCCTTTACCAAACTACATAAACTAGTCTGCCTTGGTTCATATATCGAGTTGCTGGTTTATTTATTTAATACAATGACATTTGTTTGAAAATAAGCCTCTTACAATAACAAGAAAAGCAATGGAGAAGACAGCATGAGAGAAATAACATTTACCACAACCAGGGGTTCTGACCTCAGATACATGGTTCAACAATTTCACTCACATCTCATGGAAAAAGATTGGAATGTTCTGGAACAAAAAACAATGGAATGACTTTAAAATAAAAGTTGTTTGTAAGAGTTGTGCTTGACCTTCTCTTTTCTAAGTGGTCTACTCTAATGATCCCTTTGTCGCAATGGGGAGGGACTTGACCTGTTCCCATCTTTTTCCTCCTCACAGTTCAACCTTGATCACCATAACTTTACGATCCTCTCGAGACTGAAGGCATTCAGGCTGCGAAAGCAGGAATAAGGGTTTATATGCACACCAACTGAGGTGATTTAGTGAGTGTGATCATAAGAAGTGGGTTAGAGGACCATTTGCTGATCGTTGTCCCCTAACTTGTCCCTGATCCCTCCTGCATTTTACATGACTGTAAAAGGCAAAGTCAGGAGGTGCACTTCAGTTAGGCCAAGATTCCAGTTTCATAACACCCACAATGCAGTGCGGCACACGCAAGGGCACCTATATGAACATGAACAGAGAAATGGGTGTGTCAACATATACATATATAAAACCTCTCTGTTAAGACTGATAACTGGCTGACTGACGCAACAGCAATGATGTACTGAGGTTAAAGGAATATACACTAGTCAAAATATTCAAGCTCAGTTCTGACTGCTCCAATACAGTGAGATTCTACACTTTCCAGTCTGGCCAAGATCACACTGCAAAATTAAAAACAAAAACAAAAACAGGCCTCTGAAAACACCACACCCACAGTTCAAACTTGTTTTCTCTGCAGCACAGTGACTGCAGTTGTCTGCAGCCATGGCAACCATGTGTTGACTGACTAGTGGGGGAAAGAGCTTTTTAACATATATTTCATTTTTTAGTTTTGCATTAGGTTTTGTCAGCGCTTATAGCTAGAATGGAGCTGTGTGACACAACATGACCCCTGACATACTGCAATGGATTGTGTGTTTTATCTTTTAAGACTTTCAATTTCCACTTGTGAGGCAAGAGAGTAGAGCCAGAATTGGGAACAGAGCGATAGATAAGAGGATGACGAACATCCAAACAGAGACAGACAAGAAATCAGCACAGACGGGTAGACAGAGAAGGACAGACAGACAGAGGATGTCTGTGGTGGAAGAGCTGAACAGTGAGAGCAGATAGATCGGGGATGCTGGGAGGGTCTGTGTGTGTCTTTCTCACAGGACAGATAAGCGAACAAGAGTAAAATCAAGTGAAAGCGGCATTAAGATGAGATGGCACTGGGCTTTTCGTTTCCTTCTTTCCCTCCCTTTCTCTACCTCCTCCTTTTTCTCTCCCTCTCTTCCTATCCCTCTCTCTCAGATGGCCTCCACGTAGTTGGCAGGCAGCATGCCCTGCTGGCCGGTACGCTCCACGCGGCCGTACATCCAGCCCTCGTCGATCTGCTGCACGTCTAAGATCACGTCCCCGTCCACGAAGGACACCTCATCTTCATCAGCGGCAGCGTAGTCATATACTGCCCTGTACCGCTTCTGTAGACACACAAAAACAAGAAGCAGTTCTTAGTTAGTTTCAGCCGCAGTCCTAGTGGTTGTTCACTTGCTATGGTTCCATCTAACTGTTAAGCAAATTTTAAGCAAACTACTAAAATGTAGAATATAAAATGCAAATGAGATGCGAAAACATCCATCCATGATTTTACATAATTGATAGTTCTTGGTCAATTTGACATTGGCATTTCAAGTCAGCATATGTTGGCAGTTTTTCATGCCGTCTGAAAACAAAATCAAATAATGCACTTGGCAATATTGTCATGCACCCACTAATGGCCACACGACCATTACAACCACACAACCTCCATAGACCAGACAGTCTCTGGAGGGTCGTGGTGGACAGATATTTATGCCCCGCATCATTTTTGGACATAGCACAACAAAGTTCAATATGAAGTTTGTGATTGGACTTATCAAATGCATGTTTTCAATTAGCTGTCAATAAATGACAAACATCCAGTTCAGTCAGTGTAACAAACCTCTGGCCTCCTGATGGTAATTAGCAGTGTCACTTGTGCTGTCCATGGATTATTATCTTTGTGTGCAGGTAAAATGTGGGTCTTCCCTCTTGATAGGAAAGCAGTCAATTAAATTGCCGCCTGGAGCTAAAGTTTTTGACCTTTTTTCAAAACCTTTAAAATGTACCTTAGAGATTGATGACGAGTCCTCTCTTTGTTTGTTGCTAGCCTTACTTTGTGTGAAAGTATGGCTATATTACATACTTTATCAACAATGATAATACATAATTTTAGTTTTTGTGACATTTAGCAAATTACATCAGTATTTGCTGTTTCCATTCAGTTTTACACATCCAATACATCATCATTTGCGTAAAAATGCATTGTTGGCTGCTGACATAGTGGAGTCCTGCAGGGAAAGCAGAGGACAACAGAGGACCTACCCCAGCACTGGGAGGAGGGGCTGCGGCCGCCTGGCGTACTGGTTCAGGAGCAGGCTCATAGTGGTAGTTCTGAGGGGCAGCTGACGGCTGGTATGCTGCTGTGAAAACAACACAACAGTCAGAGTGGAAGGCAAATTAATGAGCTGCAGAGAGATGGAAATATATTTCCTATTTCTATTCTGTCTAAGAGATGAGGCTCTCTGGGATCTACTCTGGGATTCACAGCCGCAATATGTACGCAGCAATCTGCATTTTGGCGAGGGAAAGCAGATTTCAATGCATACACCGGAGATGCATGTTAATGCCAGGTGTAATGGGGGTCACAGAGCCCAAACATAACCCCTGTCTGTCCTCCTCCCTTCCTCCCGCTTCATCCCTCCATCTCTATCTGGGTGTTATCACATAAGTCAACCATAGGGCTCTGGGAGAAAGTAAGGAATTCATGAACATGGCAAGTCAAGACGTGCATCTGATGGCTCTTGTTCTCCCTCTTACAAAACCTTCTGAACAATGCCTCTCTGTGTTAGCTGGGTAAGTAAAATACAAACAGCAGGTACACAGGTCATGCTTGTACTTAGCTGTAACATAACTTTTCTGTTTCAGTTCAAATGCTTCAACATATACAGTAATGTTCTGAAAGTAAACAGTTCATAATATTCTTCACATTTATCATTTCAAAATTGGTAGTTTTGAGCATCAGCACACAAAATGCACACTTTAAAAATATTTTGGCTTGAGAAATGATTTGTCCTCAGGTAGAATGACTTTGTCCATGGTAGGGCTGCTCGATATGATTATATATATCGTGGAACGATATAAAAATGTCTATCGTAGATATTTTCCTCTATCGTTTATATCGCTATTGTCCCCCCAAAAAGCCGCAAAACTGCTTTACGTCAGTATTTTACGTCATTCCCGACCTCGCTTTACGTTCTCTACACATGGACTGGAAAAACACACAAACACAGAGGAGCGACATGGAAAGAAACTCCCCGCAAGATTCTGACACAGAACAGACCTGACAAGATGAGGAACTTTATCTAAAATAATATTTTGTAAGACGCACGTCACGAAGACATCAATAAATCACGAGTGCCGTTATGACGCAAGGACACGGTCCCGGACGATATTCACCGTTGCGAGGAAGGGCTTCAGAGAACTAACGTTAATTTAGTTACCACGCATATATGGAGATTGCCGAGCCAAAGTAGAAAAAGAACTTAGCAGCGTGTCATATTATGCTGCAACAACGTGTGTGGACGAGCCGAACGACACAGCCGTACATGAGCTTAACAATACACCTAATCAAACAAGTCTGGACACTGTAGTCGATGTTTACAGACGTCCAGTTTCCCAGAGGACCGATGATAGCCAACGGACTAAGGGAAGCACTCCAGTCATGGGGATTCACCTGGTCTGTGTAACCACAGATAATGGACTAACAACATCAGTGCACTGGTACTGAATGACTGGACACGGCTACGGTGTTTTGGCCACCGTCTTCAACTAGCCACTGGTGAGAGTCTAACACAATATAAAACTGTATTTCGATGTTAAATATTATAATAATAATAGCAACGTTAATAATTAATATGAATAAATAATACATGTACAGAAAACGTTCTTAACTTAATTACCCATATTGTGTCCATATCGAGCAGCCCTAGTCCATGGATTTACTTGTTTTTAGCCATTTACTTTCAGGTTGTGCATTGTAAGAATTAAGGTAATGATTCTGAAATACATAGCGGAAAAACTGCAATTTTCTAGACATGTGAAATGAATGCAGAATTAGGAGTGCAGTGAACAAGTTAAAAACAAAGTCCCTGACTGGGTTGACTAGTAACACCCCGCTTGGCGAGCTCACACAGTTAACAGCAAGAATAGAGCCAAGAACAGAAGAGGCAAGAAGTTGAAAGAAGTTGTTCTAATACTTTTCGCAGAGAACAAGTTGCTTTACCTAAACTGGTTCCTTCCCTTACCCACTACTATTATTCATATATCAGGGCTCGAAATTGCGACCGTTTTGGTCTGTGCGACCTCAAAATATAATTGGTCGCACCTGTGCGAGTGTAAATAATTGTTCTGGTGCGACCGTTTTTTTCTTCTTCACTTGAACGTCCCTTTCTGTACATTCGCTTGTTTGCCGCTTTCTCTATGTCTCCGTCTCTCTCTTTCTGCGCGAGTGGCAGGGCTGCGCTGTGCTCTTACACACACACACACACACAACTTGAGTTCGGAAGCACACACACAGCTCTACTCATCATGGCGGAGAGAAGGAAATGATCGAAAGCCTGGCTAGATTTCACTAAAATTGATGATGACAATGCTCGTTGCCACACGTGCAACAAAACATTTGCCAGTCAGGGAGCAATACAAGTAATCTGGCGAAACAATGTGAATCTGCAGAAATGCGCCGTTTTCGAAGGCTTTGCCCGCAGTGTTCCATCTCCATCCACGTCCACTGCAGGTAA
>OMOT01060574.1:0-11204 GCA_900312575.1 Acanthochaenus luetkenii | reverse complement strand
GCGACAGGTAGTACTATGCTCATCCTCTTTGACTCTTTGGCTGCATCAACCTGCCCCACTGTGATACATCACTGCCTCTACGTGTCGGATATATATGCCAGTTCTTTTTTCTGTTGTTTTTCTTGAGGAAGTGCTTCTTGTTTCCACGATAACAGCAGGGGGCTCCAGGCAAAACCCTTAAACACACTGCTAGTGCTCCACACCGTGACTCTCCATCTCTGTGACTCTCTCTCTCCACCCCTCTCTCTTTCTTATTCTATATTCAAAGCAGAGGCAGAGGTTTGTCCTCTAGTTAAGTTTCCACTGCTTATATAAACCTGCCAGGGGAGAGCAGAAGATTTCAGACACTTTTTTTTCCCCTCGCTGGAAGAAATTCTCTATGTGAGGAATTTCTGGCTCTCTGATTATAGCCATCTGTTTCTCATCATACCTTGAGGAACACACCATACTTTGATGTGCCTCACCTTTTTCAAGGCCACTGTCACTATTGTCAAATTAAGAATAACGATAATGAAGTATCAATTAATGAATTACCACGTTGAAGGGATAGTTTAAGGTTTTCAGAGGACTATCGTGTATATAGTCCTTTAGGTCCTTCCAAAAAGTTGCTACATGCTAATGTATTTACCGATGAGAAATTGGCAGCAGAATTGTGAGAATTCAAGAGAATTTAAAGATGTATTGATCCTGTTTACATACAACACAGAGTATCTCAAAATGTTTGTTAACATGCACAAATAGTGCATTGATACGCTCAAACCATAAAGGTGTGTTTTGGCACGTTAATAAATCTGAAGTATCTACACATTGTATGGTGTTAGTCGCTATAGGGTTGGGCCGGTTTCCGGTTTTACACACCGGTTTCATTTTATACACACCAACTGTACCGGCATTTGTTATTATGAGATGGTCTGGACGAGGGGGACGCCATGTTGTTGCTTGCAAAGTAAGGAGCAAGCAGTCGTCCTCGCAAAGGCTAAAACCAGCAGCAGTTAGAGAGGAAGTGGAGGAGGAAGCTGCTCAGCCTCCCCGTAAAAACCAATGACGTTTCATAAGGAACTGAATAACCAAGACTAAGGCTTCATTTTTAGACGACGTTTTTCATGCCGCCCTGCATATTGCTTATAATCATTTGGTTTTAGTGGCCATGTTGTTTTCAATTTGTTTGTGTATTGCTGTTGCATTTACCGTGGTCAACTTTTTTCAAAGAATGATTGAATGTTGAGGAATAAAAAACCAATGTGTGTCACTCAGTTGTGTTCAGTGTTTGTCTGTGCAGCTACAGCCGCTCCTCACATGTGCGGTTCTCGATGTAGGTGGTGGAATCAGGTGTGCGTGCGTCATCTTGTGGTGAGAAGTCGATATTACTGATGTAAGCTGGTGTTTGGCCTCATATCAAACCGTTTTTTAAATTCTTACACCGACCCAAGCCTATTAGTCGCCATCTCTATTTACAATAGTATATAATTGGCTTACTTGAATCTACTTTTACAGCACTATATTCAGGCAGGATTCTCTGCTCTCTGTTCGAGAGCCTTACCTCAATGGCAATTTTATGATAAAGGAAAAGGAAAAAGTATCATCTGAAGTTAAATAAATGCTCACTATGTTGACATTTTCCCTGATTAATTCATGTATCCTATTAACCATTCTAGACAAATCATATCTTCATCCTGTTATGAAGTCATGCCACCTACATAGTTCCAAAATAAGACAATATGTATTATTATATTAGATCAAACAAGTACAAAATGCGACTACTTTGAATCACTCCTTTAACAGTGTACAAGTCAATAGGACAAAACTAATCAAATCACAAAATGACATTATTGGAAGAATATTGTTTTACATATTTTATAAGGAAGTGTTATCCAATCTACCGCAGCCTAACTACTGTAACAACCTCAGTCACAATAGAAAACCAAGGCTGCTTTATCATCACTTTAAAAGACGAACAGATAAGCAACACCAATTTTGTTAATTGGAGTTGGTTCAGTTTTTCCATATCTGCTTTTCTGTTGTCCTCCGAGACCTTCAGAAGTGGTCCGGTGTGAATGAGAAGCTTTCATTTTCTCGCTGTTGGAACCCTGGTGGAACAAAAGCCCGACTTTATTAATTTGTGGCCTTAAGCTTGGGGAATTGACTACAGTGGGGAGAGAGATGAAGAAAACTTTAATAAAGGTAACCTTTGTGTGGCACTGCAGCAGTTTGCTCTTCCCTGCGCCTCGCTTCATGTAACATGGGAACTGTTATATCTTTGTCATCAACAGCTTGTGTCGCACGTTGTGTAGAAGTAAAGATTGCATTATGTTAATGTTTTTTAATGTCCGTCCTTGTGGTCTTTTGCGACTCATCTGAAAGGACCAAATCAAATGGCACTTCATGGCGTTTAATGTAGATGTTGATTAAATAGAAAGCTGAAAAGAAACAAATGGAAAATTAAAACATGGAAATGATAGCCTTGGTAAATTGACGTGTATATTTGTCTTTGCAGTGCTGTTATATAGTAGTTATTAACATCAACATTTATATTGTTTATCAGTTAGGCTGTGAACCATGTAGTGATGTCATCTGGACCATATCATTCTGATCCAATGTTATCCACAGGTTGAGGTGGGAAAAGAGAAGAAGGCCAAGTACTGCACCTACCAACGAGGGGCTCTAATCCTGGGTCTGGTCTTCCTTGTTTTGGGCCTGGGTGTTTTCAGCCTGAAATACTTCTGGAGCCCAAGTCTAGGGAAGGTACGTCTAAATATCACCTCATTGTTTGCTAGACATCAGCCATATTGCTTCTGTCCGTGGTAAGTGTAGTCTTGATGAAAGTCAGATGAAAGGACACCCAGAGTTTTCACATCAACAAATCGTTCAGGTTACATCAAAGACAAAGTACTAGTATGAAATAATGGACGGCCACACAAAGAGCCAAAGATAGTCTCCGCAGTCTGTATTGTGTTCTGATAGATTAAAAGCTGCATGGGCTATAGAAAAGACAGCTGTGTTTTGCTCCGCTGATATTTTGGCTGTCAGATGTGTAATTTTGTGAAATCTCAGACCCAACCACTCTCTTTTTACTGTTTCAAATGTTGGCCTGCAGCCTCATTTATCATTCAGTCTATTATCTACTCTCTATTCACATTGTAAACACCTTCTCACACTGTGCGATCCTGATGCCTCAATGCTAGAGCTTAATTACTGTTGACCAGAGTCGCTGTACTAGGACTCAAGCCTCTTGGCGATATAATTGGAGTAAACTCTTGTCCTGGCAATTCATCTAGTAAAATCCAATTCAATCACTTTTGATGGAGAACATTTTCACTCTACTCCTTTCCCCTGATTCTCCCAAGGGGCCCAAAGAGCTCATTTACTCAAGCCTGTATAAAAAAAAGACATCAATAATTTCACATCCAGAAATTGGATGCTATATGTTTTGGCCACTGTTGCAAATGAAAGGAAAGATCTACAAACTACATAGTATTTTTTAATTACGATAAGATGAGAGTAAAATAGGTGATTAAAACTGGGCGCTTATCTTCCACTGTTGACTGCAATCTGCTTCGTATATAAATGCCTGGGAGTGAAAAGAGAGAAAGAATATAGCTTGATGTTACATCTATATATTTGTTATGGATAATAAACAACAATTCAGAGACATTCTGCCACCATTCTTCAGTTTCTGTTCGCACAAAGATAATAACTTCAATTGTTGACAGGCTGTCTTAAGCTTAGGTTAACCACGGTTCATCTGCACATCCTGTGTAGACGGTATTGTCCACGCCCTCTCCCTTCAACATAGATATAAATCACCTTTGAGCCATCTCCTTTGTCCTTGTTAAATATTTCATGCCGGAGGTAGAGCAGTCATTATTTCCACTTTAATAAGCTGTGATCATTCTCACGCGGCCAAAAAAAAAATGTGTTGATGGCAGAGGTTGCCCAGGCAATGAACATCAAACCTGCGGACCCTGGGTTTTGCTTTAATGGGGTCTTGAGGGGGGGAGGCTCGTTCTCTGGCCTCCATCAGTGAGTGAGATGGAGCCGCTTCAAAGGAGAATCACCTGTCTGTCGGATGGGAAGCTCCCTCAGATGCAGTGAAACAGTCGAACTCTAGTTAGGTATCCTTAGCAAACGTATCTGGGGTCTGATCTGAAGAGGAGTAAGTAAGTAAGTATGGATGGATGGATGGATGGATGGATGGATGGATGGATGGATGGATGGATGGCTTTAAGGTAATAATCTGTGATATTTCTGTTTTGCTACTGGTCTGATCGTCTGATGCACAGGAAGTGATGCATTTTACGTTTCTGACAGCAGCATCAGTGGTTCGTACGGAATAAATAGAGGAAGAACTGGGTAGTTGGCATGAGCAGCGATAGCCACCATGGCTGAACAGACAAAGAAAAGAGCGCCACCTAGAGAGACTCAAACTTCACCTGAATTTCCCCTAGGGGATCGATAAAGTGCAATCGAATCGAATTCTAATTAGTTAATACCACAACATGAATAGAGCCACAAACTTTTCAGTGTCAGTCTGTTCCCACAGTCCACCAAAGCAGCGTGACCTCCTGCGCCCAGCTTTATATAAATAACCACGGAAAGGTCATTTGCTCTGTGCATTGTATTTCAATGTGACATGATAACCACTTGGGAACTTCTTTTAATTACCTCCAAACATATGTTGTTACAGAGGCCTGGGGAAGATACTACTGCCATCATTTTCTCTGCCAGTGTGTGTGTGTGTTTGTGTGTGCGTTGCATGTATTAGTGTGTAGATTAGCTGCCTGCATTCTCCTTTGGCAAATTTCTGTCTCAATGTTTACTATGTGCTCATTATTGTTCTGGGCCACACGGCTCACTAGAGGATTTTGCCTCCTTGTAAATTAATCCTCCGTTATTACCAGTTTACATCTGTAACTACATGAAAATAGAAGAGAGAATAGTGAGCATAATTTTCCTAGACGATATTCTTTAAAAAAAACTATATTGTCTCTGGAAGAAGAAAAAATGTCAGTAGTGCACAACACCAAAAGACTTCCAAATGTTCACGTTTTTAGAGTTGATATGTTTATTCTTTATTCTAATTCATGAACCACTTTGAGCAAGATTATCTTCAGCAGGGCAGCCAGACGCAGAGTCGCTATGAACCTGTAGACACTGTAAACCAGTTTTTCCTGGGAAACCTTGAATGGCTCACAAGTTGCTGCCAGACGGTCAGACGATATGGTAAAATTGCCTGAGAAATACATGAATGTCAAACCTAAGGGAAGTGCTCCATTATTCAAGCCGAAAATTGCATCGCTCACCTTGATGCCTTCCCCTTCTCCGGTCCCGAGGTAGCCGCTGAGTTGTCGCTCCTGGTGGCCTCTTAAAGGCTTCACTGTCAGGCCCGCCCTCTTTAATGAACAGTGCCGCACCTGCTGCTTCCCCAGTGGTCACGGGTGTATGGCTCCCCTTTGTTTATGTATTGCTCGTATGCTGTGTCCACCCCGAGAGTCCCCTCAGTGTCCTGCTGTCCACCATGCAACAGGGGAGGAAGACAGAAGATTTGATCATGATATCATCCGATCTTCCCGTCGTGCCTCAGCTTTTCCAGGAATAAAACGAGGCGCTCCTAATTTCTCTCTGCGCCCTGTTTGTTTACTCAATCTCGTGTGGCGGAATCGTCATTCTGGGGAAGCAATGGGTCTTATCTAAACAGCTGGTTTGGCAGGACCTTCTGGGAGTCCTACCCCTCAGTCTGTAATCTTTTCTTGTTTTTACACGTCAAGCCCTTTCGTTCATTAGCAGGCCAGTGTCCACTGGTGCTTCTCCCTGGCTGAGCCACGGGCCCCCTCCTAAGATGATGCATTATGCCTTCTACTCGGGGAACAGACGCAGAGGGAGGGGATGGAGACCGGGAGGAACAAAAGAGAGTTGTTTTAAATTGTTGCCAGTCGAGTGCCCGAGGTAGGAAGGCTTCATGGAAGCTGTGGCTCATTGCCTTCCTCTGGGATGGCGACTGCTACAGAGAGCGTGACAGCACTGCAAAGCCCACTGGGAGTATTTATTGTGCCATACAGCATTTTAGTGTGTTTGTGATTTTCTTTTTAGATGCTAGAATAATGGGGCTGAAGCAAACGCCAGCATTTTCATTACCATTGGTTCATTTTGCCAATCCACCAGCACTAGTTGTGTGCACAGTGCAGCTGGTACACAGACACAAATGCTCCCTGTCGTTCCAGACTCACTACTCTTTGTCTCACCACTGTGACTGCCAAGTAGACTTCTCTGCCCTGTTGTACTATTTAAAATGTGATTGAGCTTTCACATCCAGTTTCACTCTCCCAGTAAGTCTGCTACGCTGGTCCCCTCAACGTGCATTCACAACCACAGCGCTGAAGTAGACTGCAGACTCTATGCAGTGTGTCTGCAGTGTATACTGTAACTATTTGCTTCATCTGCCCATTTTCAACATGAGCTGGAGATCATACATTCTAATTATTGTCTTCCATTATGTGGCTATATGCTCTGATGGATCAAAATTAATTTAGAAAGGCAATGAGGAAATCTGTATTCTGGTACTGACAAAGATGCTCTTCTATACATCTGTCAGCACTTAAAGGACTACACCCATGTCTTGGGAGTTTTACCCATTGATCAACTTACCCAATATGTGATGAAAGGATTGGCACCAAAATCATCTCTGTGTGTATTTTAACACTTTGTTAAGTAACCATATGCAATTAGCACTGAAAGTGTGAAAATGTGAACATGTAGAAGCTCTAAGGCTGGATGGTTAGTTAATTTTAATGACGTCTCCTCTCTGGTGACCAATGGGCCAAACTCCCAAAAAGTCTTATCCCACGCTGCAAAAAAAGTAATTTCACATATAGGCTACTTCAAAATATACCAAAACTGGCCAAAATGTATTATATACATCTACATGTCGATAACATACATACAAATTATATTTTGGACACTGGAAATACATGAAACTTATCTCTAAACATATTCTGAAGTAGGCCTATATGTGATTTTAGTTTTTGTGTTTTTCCATATGGGATGTGTAGTTATTCAGAACTTGTCAACACTAGTATGATGGATGATTGTTGCTGCTCTGCTGGTCTGACCTGGATACTCAAAAGTCCTGTTTGCCCAGCAAATGTACTTCTCTTGTCAGTTGATGATGATAAAGCTTGTCAAGATCCTGTTCATATTCAATATTGGAAGGATGCTTGTTTTTTTTTAAAGAACGTAACCTGTTCTTTTCACCTGTTTAATCAGGGGAGACCCATCATTTTGGAAATATAGCTTTCTTCTAATCAATAACATTAAAAGGATATGCCACCAAAAATGCAAGAAAGTATAATCTGAGTCTCAATTTACCAGGTCAGGCAAACATGTCCAGCCCAAGAGTCACTGAAATCCCACCCACATATACCTGCCAATATTCACACTGTCATACGCAATGTTATTGCCTAATTTGATTACAAAAGCTATAATCATTGAAAGTCAGATGACCTGGTCTGTAGCAATTGTGATTTCAGGTCCCTTATGAATCATCTCTCCTTTGGGCCTATGCACTCCGTAAGATGAATCCAGAGGTCACTGAAGCTCTTAACCCCCCTGTCCTCCTCTCTTCGCCCAGTGTATTTTCACCTATTTTCACCTAATCTCACCTAAAGCGCTGCGCATAAGCCATCCTTCTTTTGTGTGAAATACAATGCTTATTGCAATCCCCAGGAATGTTACAACCTCAAAATTGCAACTGTATTATATTCCCATAGTCTAGGCAATATTTGTACAGTGGTATTGGGGCCAAGACATTCTTTTATTTTATACAATGTATTGTTTTGATCCTTTATTATATTTTGTTTTGTTTTGACCATTCTCTTGACTTTAAAAAAATTAATGGTGCAGCAAAAAAGATTTTTGAAATATAAGTGAAGGTATGAACAAATGACAAATTCCTGTGATGGTTCAAATTCAGTCTTTCTTGTTCTCAAAGCTATTGTTGGGTCCCCTCATTACATTGCAATGGCATTTTAAGGTGAAGACTGTAGTCTGCCTTGAGTGTGCAACTTCACTCTTCCAAAGTGTAATGTGTATCACAGCAAGGGTAGCCAGCCTTCACAAAATGGCCAGAGATTCCTGGAATCAACTTCAGCTCTCAGATTTCTGATCAAATGCATGGGATGAGATAATTTGTTAATTCTGATTGTGTGAATATATTGTATTAAAAAAGGCACCATTCTCCTTCTCAGATTAGCCAGAGACTACCAGATCTGTCCCTGTGTGCAAATGTGTATCTGACTAGTGAGTCAATTTGCCTAAATACCATCATAGCCATGTCTATTTCTGGACTATTTCCTGCACATGATAAGTCGACGCAAAAGCCCACTACGTTCCACCCCATCAGTTAAATACAGTAAGTCTTTCAGTAATTTATAGTATCAAGTTGTCGACCCTAATCATAGCACAAACCGCTAACTTGGCTTCCAAACTAATTGTCTGCGGGTTTCCAAAACTGTATTTCTATGGACGTAAGGTAGACACAAACAGGTTGGTAATGGAAGTGACATGAGCTAATAGCCATAGAGTGGAGAGTAATGAGTTTGGTGCTTCATATGGATTCATTGAAATCTATTCTAACAATTCTAACAATAGTATTTAGCAGTTTATACTTTAAGACAATCAAGCCAACGTGACATTCTTACACTACATGAACCTGAACATGAATGAAAAGTATCTCACATCAGCCATTCCCCACACGCTGAATAAGCTCTTTTCATTTTGTTTAGTTCTAACACATAGTAAAAACACGGAAAACCATTCATTTGCTCTTTGCAAAGTGCACATTCATCATAAGTTTGCTGTTCTGATATCACTAGTTGTGTTGTGATCATACGAGAGAAGAGAGACTGTGTCTTGTTGACCTGATTCCGATTTTGAAATCCTGACTAATCCGTAAAAGTCTACTGAGGCTATTGTTATTGGTGTTTGTCATTCTTGCTTTAGATGCAAAATTGCAAAGTTTAGACACTGATACGACACACACACACTACTGATAAACACCAAAGACATCTGTTGGTAAATTACCATTGAATTTGAAGGTGTCATATCCCCGATGTTGAGTGAACCTGGGCAGTAGTACCGGTAAGTAGAAGGCAGTTTTTGCCCTTCTGAACCTCGTGAAGTTCAGTCTTCACTGACTTTTTACAAAATGCTACATAGACATATTTCGGATTCCCATTTGCGGCTCATGCTGTTCATCTGGCCAAAATATTACCATGCATCTAAATGATCAAAAATGCAGCCTTACAGCTCTCACACGCTGTTTCTTAAATGCCACTTAGCTGCAGGATCCCAGAGTGTGCTCTTGTTGATTTATTAGGTGGTAGTATGGCTGAAAACCTGCAAAGCCACAAGGAGACATATCCACCATAGAGGTCACTCGTAGTTCAGAGGCTTGCACGCGTTGCCTGCAATGTTCGGTCTGTTGAAGTCTGTTTCTCATTCAAAGATATGCATCTGAATGTGTCAGAGTCTTCAGGGGATGCCTTTGATGAATATTTAATGTATTACAACAACTGCCCTTTTACCAAAGGAGATTGGTCGTACTCGAATAATGGAAATGTGTTCACCTCAGCAATAAGCAACAGGATACATTCAGCGCTCTTGACAAAGAGCAGGTTGTTCTTCGGCTCAGCATGTGGTTACTTGGCAGGGAAAGGGAGAAAGGGAAGATGCAATGAGGAACAATGAAGAGGGAAAAGAGAAATAGCGAGAGTAAACAGGACCAAGGCCTTTTCCTTTAACATTTCATTTTAATGCAATTTTTGGGTTGCTGCTGGTTTTTACAGAAGCAATAACCATCACATCGCAGGTTAGTGGAATTTAGGGATGTTACATCATTTCTGCCCTCTCCAATTTAGTTAGGTTTAGGCTAGTCTAGTTTAGCATATGTTGGTTACTTGGATAATCCTCCCATTGGCTCAAGCGATTTTTGGCCGGCTCCCTCCCCTTCCTCTCTGCGCTGTGTTACCTCTTTCAAAATCAACAACAACAACAACAACAACAACCACAATGAAGCTAGCCATCCATCTAGCAGCAGAACGCTGGTACTGGAAAACTAGTGCTAATGTTGTGCTAATTCCAGAACAACGTCATTATTTTAGAAAGGTGTTGTCATGGGCTCAGAGACAAGAGTGATTGGTTGCTTGATAATCAAACAACCACAAATATTCTTTTTTGTACTATCCGAGCTTAAAAATGGGTTCTGCCAGACCAAGCGAGACTAGGGATAAGCTTTGTAAAAGAGGATCAGAAATTAATTAATTGTTTCATCATATGCAAGTCACCAACATTTCATTATTAACTTGTTGGGTTGGTGTCACATTTTCTTGAGCACTTTCTTTACTTATGAGACAGAACGATTTCTCTTGAAAAACCTATATAGCATATTTGTACAACTCATACTGTGTTGTGTGTTTTCAAAAAGGATTTTATTTTATTTGTTAAATAAAAAAAAGTCCAGGGACAAATCATAGTCCCTTGGCTGTTGTGCAAAGAAAATAAAACCCTTTGTAGTTTTCCCTTTTATATTAGTTGAGATCACAGAAAACAAACAACACGTCGGACAACAATACGTCCCAGTGCCTGAGTTTGTTTCACAATGGTGTGTTGACCAGGAGTAAGTTCCCTCCCCCTCCTCCGTCCTGAATGCAGCTCTATTATGGGCACAGTAGCACATATCAAGGTGATTTATTGCCAGAGAGAGCTCAAGTTGTTTAAAATGGCTGGTGTGATTAGTCATATATGCTTCGGAGCTGAAAAAGGGGTGCACAGTGCTCCTGTAAATTAACAGCAGCTGCAGACTGTAGTCGACCACATCAAGGTGGTCAAACGTGGCAAGCGGCAGAGACGCTGGGGGACAAGGAGAGAAAGTGGGTCATTACACTCCTTTCAGGTACGAGTGGGTTGACAGACGAGAGAGCTAGACGATGTTCAAGATTCAGAGGCTCCGCAATTCATTCGTTTCGGCAATGTAAAAAATTATGTCCGTGTAGAATTGAACCATCATAGCCTGCGGCAGTTTACATTTTTTCAGTTGTCGCAGGAAGTACATCCTCTGTTGGGCCTTCTTTGCAACTAGGTTGTAAGTTCACCCCCCACTTGAGGTCCCAGGAGATGGTTGAATGACTCAACAGTGGTGACTGCTGAGCCAC